>JACXSJ010000906.1:16668-45025 GCA_014851325.1 Pentalonia nigronervosa | reverse complement strand
AAATATATATATATTAAAAAAATGAAGACAACACAACACAAAATTGAAAATCAAAAGAACACGCTGAGTCGCTGACATAATGAATAATATTCATACATTTTTCAATAATAATTAATAGTAATAATAAAAACGAAACAAAAATAAACGTCATAAATTCACATAGCATTATAACAAACGTGAATAATGAATATTAGTAATAATAATGAATATTCATATTCTGTATATTATATTTAATTTGTTAGGTATGTAGTATGTTTATTTTATTATATAGGTTACTGATCACTAGCACTGGTAATAATATACCTATACTGTTGTATAGTGTTGTCTATAGTTGTGTTTATCAAAAAATAAACGTTCGAGACCCGTACTTATTTTGGTGTTTTCCAATTTTCAGTCTATATTATTAGACATGTTATGTCCTCAAATTGTCAGGTGACAAATCTTTATAACATACAATCTTAGAATTTAATTTTTATTACGCGTTTGCTAATTATACAGAGTAGATAATATAAATACATTCGGGATTCGGGACAACTAAACAATATAAAATATTTAAAAATTAAAGTGACTAAATTGAGGAGGCCAGTCTGGGGTCAATGATTTTTCTTAGAGGACGGGCACCTAAGGACCCACCATTGGTGACGTGCCTGGGTAGCTGCGAATCATATAAGAGTGTAAAAGACATCGACATACTTAAATTTACATTATAATATATCAAGGCCGTAACTGAAATAAATTTTTGTGGAAGGGAGGTTCAACTTTTTTTATCTTTATTCTTAATACAATTATAGTCAATAAACAAAATTTATTACTAAAATGTATCTACTTTTTAAAATTTTGAGGGGGGGTCCGGACCCCTGTTACGGCCTTGTAATATATTATACACTTTATATAAAATTATTTTGTACGATGTATTTGGTCAAATTCTCGAATGTATGACCTAGAGAGCCCTCCAAACACCTAAAGGAAAGTAATAACGTATTTTTTATAATTGCATCTGATATTATTCTCCAGCATTTATATAAGTGTAGACTGTAAAGAAATATATAAGTGTGAGACTTTACACTTTTTGCCACTACTCTATTTAGATAAGTTTTGCGATAGGCTTATTAAATATTTATTTATATCACGAACACCACAAATCTATTCACACCAACTTATACAATGAGTACATTCGTACATCGATATTGAGTTATAAGTTAATAACAGGTTAGTTATATTATTTTATATTTATAAAATTATAAATTAAATAATTATTATAATTACTATACACTTACTAATATACTATAATAAATTTGATTTGTTTTTAGCAAAAATTAGTTCAACTTACTACATATTACTGATGGAAAAATAAATAACTAATTTTGAAATAAATATAGGTATTATAATAATATTATAATAGGTACCTATAGTAAAAATATCTATGTCAGAAATATAGGTTGACGGACCGTCTCCGTTCAGAGTCGTTTATTATCTTATTTAAAATGCTATTTATTTTATTAATAAAACCTGAAAAAAAATCAAGTGCATATTTTATGCCCATAAAATAAAATTTAAATATTAAATATAAATTAAAATAAAATTTATGACTATAAGTCCTCTGCCCTACTAATGGCCAATCATTGAACTCACATAGAAACATTCATTCCTAAAAAGGTCAGCTAGTGAGTACTGTTCTGCTGTTCAGTAGGTGTCGAGTGGGTCATATCCCTGGATGTATTAAATTTGAGTTCAATGACACAGAATCATATTGTATATGAAAAACGAATATGAGCAAAAATGGTCTGTCAGTTTGTATTTCTAAGTGTATTTTATGATATTATTGCTATTAAAGTAATCCAATTTTCTATTAGTAATGCAGTCAGTACCGCAACTACAAAATAAACGGCCCATGTGCGGTAATTATATCGGGCCCCTTCCTAGATTAATTTTTTGCAAGTCTCGCAATATATAAGTACCAATATTTTGAGGTTTTCAAACACGTTTTACTTCTATTTGTATATATACAAATATAATATTTTAGAATCAATTTCCATTATGTCAACAAAAAAAACAATAATTGTCATACTTATCATCTACATTATAAATGAGAAATTTATAAAATATAAGACTTTCAACTTATGAATGAACATTGTACTTACATAAATACAAATATTACCAAGGGAATATCAGATGTGTTATAATCAGGTGTCAGTGGAATTGCGAGGGGAGTAATCTTGGGGCAGCTGTCTTCAAATAGTTGATATGCTAGGTGATTGGGTAGCTAGGTAGCTCGGTGGGTATTGAGTATAAACTATAGTGTTTATCTGGTTTGGAATAGTAGGTGGGATATTATACTTACCTCTGAACAATTTCAAATTTGCCAAGCTACCCAACATACTATCACTATCAGGGCCGGATTTACACTTAGGCCGGCAAATTTTGTAAGAAATTGAAACAAAAATCAGTAGTAAATCCACGAATTTAACACATTAGTTAACTTTGTGGCCTGCGTCGTGTTAAACTTTCGTAATCGTAATACAAAATATACGGGCGCATGACACTGAAAATGTCAATAACACGAAATCAATTATCTATCGTAATGTGAGCTATAAAGATAAAACACTTACCTAGATGCTTATGAGATGTTCCTAAAAGTAATTAAAGTAATAATAATAATTTATTACCTATAGAAATTGGCTAAAGATATTGTGTATCCCCACAAAATTAAAAATGTATTATTGTTTATTAGAATTTATAATTATTTGTTTTGTTTATAATTACTACTGACCTAATTAGTTTATAATGAAATACATTTATTAGTAATAAATACATTTTTTTCTTGGGGTAGAGGCGGCGTGTTTAAAAGAGCCTAAGGCGGCATCTGTTCTAAATTCGGCACTGATCATTGGGAGCTCCTATATGAAGTATATATTAGAGGTGTTACTAATATCCGGATTCCAATACTATTCGGATAATCCGGATATCCGAATCCAAATAATAAACGGATAAAATCCGAATTATCCGAATAATCCGAATAATCCGGATATTTTAAACTTGTTTAATTATAAAAACTTAAATATTTATTATTTAATTTATAGGTATTAGACTGTATTTTATTTAAGACGGTAAAATTTAAAATTTAAAAATAATAGTTTGACTAAAAAATGTTAGTAAAGTTATCATTTTGACATTTTATCATATGTAATTATGATATATAATTATTTATCGATGAGAATATTAAATTATCTCGAACATATTCGACTTTAATACGTTTTTGCAATGTAAGTTTTATCTTATTGTGGATATTAGTGTTAGATTACATTTTCATTAGATAAAATTATTTCAACTGCCGATTTTATTATCGTCCTAGTCGTAATGACATTTAATGTTAATTTTCGTTCTGTCTGTATTTTATTCGTCAACTATCAACATCATAAGACAATATAAATATCAATATTTACTCAACTATTTTATGTTATATTATTATCGTTTGAATAATACTATGAATCGTAGTAACGTTTGGAAATATTTTAATCGCTGTGAAACAAATGAAACACCTCAAATACTAAACAAAGTATTGTATTAGATGATTTATTGGGGATAGTTCCACTAAATTCTGAGGATAAATTTTCAAGGTACTTGGCTGAACCACAAATTAATCACAATTATGATCCGTGTTTGTGGTGGAAATCGCATGAACTTATTTTCCTTTTTTATCTGTTCTCGTGAAAAATATTCTTTGTATACCGGCTTCTTCGGCATCTTCAGAACATGTTTTTTCTACTTCTGGATCAATTCTATCCCCAAAGAGAAATAGAATGACTCCCTTTCATTTATCAGCCCTGGTATTTTTAAATAAAAATATTTGATTCCAAATTAGATAAATATAAAACAATTATTTTCATTATTATAGTGTGTATCCCGTTTATACTTAAAATTGCATTAAATGTGCCTGTGCGTTAAATTTATTTATTAAAAAAAATATTATTATATTGTGTAGATATGTGTATATTGTATTACTTATTTATTATGTATTAATTATTTTTATAGTTGATTTTGTTATAATTATTATTTATTATAAATGTTAAAATTATTGTTCTAATTAAAGATATGATCTATATTCTATAATATGAAATATAATATTATTAACTACTACCAACTGCATCAACCGTCAACATATTTTTAAAACATTCCTTTATAATAATTAGATATGTGAAAATTTGAATTATTCGGATTATTCGGATTATTCAGTTATTAAATTTTGGATTCGGATATCCGGATTATCCGGATATCCAAAAATCCGGATTTTTGACATCACTAGTATATATCTTTAGCCGAATAATCATTTGTTAATGTACTAAATATTATGAGCTTAGAAAACTGGAGATTAGGTTGCAATCTCAATCATTCTTCTACCTATTTAATTTATTTCAATTTTAGATTCTTGGCGAAGCGAGGAATGTATTGATTTTACAATGATATGTGTTTTATTTTATTTTTTGTGTCTGTCATCACGTTTTGGGGCAGTAAAAGTGCTTCGATTTTCTTCATCAGTATTTTTTACCCCCAATAAAATCTTCATCACAGACAATAGAGACGATGCGTATTTTCGATCACGGATTAAGAAATAAGCACGTATTTGCAACGTTGAAATGTTGCACATGTGGCTTTCTTATAGGTCGCCAGAGAAAAGAAACGGTCATAAAATGTCTATGCCGCCGAGGAGAAATCTATCTCTTGGAGGTACGAGAGCCTTTAATAAAGCCGCCTGACTCTCTGGGTAGCTCATCCGTATCGTCCCTACGTCAGTGCATGAGCATTAACCATCCTAGCAACAACCTCCCAATACTGAATCCACGAGCGACCACTGGACCACTTTAAGTAACGGTAATCAGTGTGTTTTATTATTTCCATTCAAGTATTTTGAGTAATTACTTTATGTTACCTTATCCTACTACAGTATAGTCCATAGACAGCTGCGAACCAGGTAAGAGTGTAAGACTCATTAAAATATTATAATATACTACATGTATTAGATTTACATATTCATTACATAAAATTATATTGTACAGTGTATTTGATCGAATTCCCAAGTACACGACCTCGAGAGCCCCCGAATATCTGGAGGAAGGTAATAGTGTAGAAGATATATAGATAGTAGTGTAGAAGATAATATCTAACGTTCATCATAGTCTACTCAACCTCTTTATTTTTACGTTATTACAGGTTTAAGAGTCAGAGAACAACGCTGTCTCCTATTTTAACTATATTGTAATATAATTTTATTTGAATTTTTTTTTTGCGTTTTAAACACATTTGCCTGCCGGCGGCAGGCAAATATGTTTCCATCTTAATTTTTTTTCTTTTTTTAAACATCAATGAAATTAATATCCTTTTTAATTCTTTAGCTAGCTATGCTGGGGTAATCTGTATAATTAATCATACCTAGTTAAAAACTAATATTTTGAGTAATTTTTTTTGTTTAAGAATCAGATAGATTAGATTGCAGTCACTAACTTTTACTTATACCTGTTTAAATTTTTAAATTTCTAAAATGCATTTGCCTACAGGCGCCTGTGTTTCCCTTTCAATTTTTTTTATCATAATATATCTAACTAAAGATATTTATTTTTATACTTTATCAATTCTTTTGCCAGTTTTTGCTAGGTTATCTCTATATAATCATTTGTTAAACCTAATTATGTTTAGTAATTTTTTGGATTGAATAATCTGGAGATGATATTGCAGTCTCTTACTTATACTTCTATTTATATAATTTTATTTTTTCTTGCTTTTTTTTCCTTTTTTTTTGAATTTTTTGAACATTTTAGATGTCTATAAATAAATAAAAGAGCCAAAATATTTGGTATAAACCTAAAGTTTTTACAGTTATTCATTTTTTAAATACAAAAAAAAAACTGTTATTATTCTTTAAAGTACTGATGAATTAGAATTTTTATCTTTGACTCCACAAAAGTTTAATTACAAACTATAAATATAATTTTCTACCAGAAAGCTGTTTCAATTCTCTCTCAACCTACCCTTTACTTAGAAATATAATCTGATCCCAAATTTTATAAAATATCTGAATATTATTATTATAGACACAATTTATTTTCAGAAGACAAAAAATCTCGAATTGGGAAAAATATTTATCATAAAATACAATTTATAAAAAACCAAAATTGATTAAAAATTTAAAATGATATCAATAATATAATATATTAAGGTAATAATAATACAATTAATCTTATGCAATTTTTTAAACTTTTAAAAGAATCTAAAATATGTTGACAAATGACAATAAATTATTTAACATATAATAAAATATGTGGTATTCAATAAAAATAAAATAATGAAAAATATGTTATAAAAATAAAACTAATGCAAATTTTAAACAAACATTAATTAAAATAAATTAAGATATTATTTAAAATTCAAAATTATTATTTAATTTTTTAATTACATATTCTTCAAAGTTAATTTTTTTATCAACTCGAATGTATTCAGTTCCATCTAATATTTTTGATACAGCCCAGTGGGGTACTTTTTCTCGAAGAAGATTTAAGTGAGCTTCCCAATCATCTAGAATAATAATACATAACTATATAGAATATAAAACAATAAAGAAAATTAAATTACAGTCCGTCATAGCCTCAGGATAGCTTTGCTTTAATTGATCAATAACTTTTTTTAGTGGCATGACATTTCTGTGAAGTTGTACAAAATAAGTACGCATTCTTCGAGCAATATCTGGTAATCTGATGATCATTTTATCTTTTTTTAATTGACTAACTGATCTCATCATTAATCCTCTTGCTTTTTCAATTTGCTTAGATTGTATCTAAACATAAGTATTTCAGCAAATAAAATAGAAATCAAAAATAAATAATTATATTTTACCTTAATTAAAAATAGTTTAGGAATGCCTTTAAGTGCACCTTTTAAAGTGGTTTTTGTATCTTCTGTAGGTAATTTTAATTCTGTTAAATTGTTGTGGTTTTCATTAATTATTGTAGTAGGTTTTCGATTTAAAAATTTATTGTAAATAAACAATGCATGAGTTTGATCTAAAAAAAATGAAGTCATTTAAAAGAAGTATGCACATTTTTTTTTTATTATTAGTACCCAATATATCTTTGGCAGTTGATATTTTTGATTTGTTAATTTCAATCTTAGGTAATGGTGATGGATTGATATTTGGCACAGATTCAACATCAAACTCAGGGTGCCATCTGGTAATTTTATCTTTATCAATTACGATAGAAGGAATTAATTTATTCAAATATTCCTTGAAAAATGAAAAAAATGGTTCTTTTAAATTAAGAAAACTATTTCCATATTAAATTTATATTTGACTTACTGCGTGGTGTACTTTCATAATGTCTATTAATGCATTAAAAAATATATTTTTTCTCTGAGTTGTTAGTTGTATTAGGTCAATGCTATCTTTGTTTTCCAAACCTAATTAATATAAAAGTTGTTCAATATTCATAAGATATACATCATAAATAATTAACTACCATAAACTGGAGCAATTACTAAATCAATACTAAATTTATCTTTTGATGATTTCACTAAGGAAAACTGATAAAAGTCAGGAACTATAGTTTTAATTTGAGCCAATTGTAATTCAGTAAAATTTCTAGAAAATAATATTGAATAATTATTATGGTTACTTGGTACTTACTTATTGACAATAATTTAAAAGAACTGGACTGACTCCACAAACCAATATAATTGACATTATATTATACGAGTCTAATTATAAAAAATATAATTTTCTTTAATACATAAACCTTGATTCTAAAATTTAAAGTAATAATATCATAACAAATTTTATTCATTTTTATATGAGGAATTGGGAATGGCAAATTTTTATAAAAATATATATAAAGGTTTCATAATTTATTTGATAATAATTATTTGCTTATATTTATAAATTATAGTTAATGTTTTTAAGTAAATTTAATATATTACATTTAAATAAATAAATAATAAAATGCACAAAAAATAGGTACCTGCTAAAAAAATAAAAAATGCTAAATTATTTTACACATTGGTACTGATTTATTAGATATTAGAATGTGGAATATCAGTCCAGTTTAAAATAAAAATATATTTGCATAATATATTACTTTTTAGTTATTAGCTGAATATTTTGTTTGAGTTTATAAAATGTTATTTTTTCTTTTCTTGAAAATTTCATATATAACACTGTTTCCATAACTTTAAACAATTCATTCAAAATTCGATATTTTAATGGCAAAGGTAATGTTTTAGAATCTGTTAATGCAAAATACTCTTTTAATGGCGAAATAGCCATAACAGATCCAACATCATTATGGAATATTTTAGTCAGTTTTGGTTGAATGTCCATCATTACTCTTCTAGGACTAGGAAATAATGATACAGGTTTTAGTTGACACAATTTTACTGGATTAGTGCTAATTTCAAAATCATCAGATTCAAACAAAGGTAAACAATTATATTTAGTTGTTTTAACTTCAGATTCTGTAGACTTAAGATCCTTTTGACATTTTTTTACCAACTTAAGCTTTTCTTGAAGTTTTTTAGTGTTCCTCTTATGATAAATAATTTTATGAAATTCACCCAAATCCAAAATCTAAAAAAAGGTAATAATATACCAGTATATAACACCAGTTGATATGACAATTAACAAATGATCAAAGTACTTTTTATTTATGCATTCAATAATTTTATAATATTATTAAAGTATTTATATCATTTTTATAAAATTTTCTTAATTTTCTTAATTTTAAGTGTCATAAAACTACATTACCATATTTATAACTTATAATTTTTAAACTGAACCTATAGATAACATTTAAGTTAAAAAAATTTACCTTTAATTTCCAAAATTAATTTCTTAAAATAAATACCTAGACTTAGAAAATACAATCAAATATCAATAATATATTTCAATATCAAATTAATATTAACCCATACTGAGTTGTATTACTATCCCCTATTTATTCTTTTTTTGACTTAAATATAATCAATATGATTCACCCCATAAACTTTTAATAATACTATAAGTATACTAAATCAGTAACAAAATGTCTAAATAATACTAAAATCTGCCATCTCAACCTAAAGTAATTTCAAAAAAAAATGATATCATAATACTCATTTGTAATAGAACTTTAACATTTTTTCACTAAAAAAAAACAAAAACATGGCTTCTCCCAGGAAATAAAATTCTCAGAACTTTTGAGCTCCATAAAATAAATGTATGTTTATAATAGATATAAGATAACAATTTAAGTTGAGGGACATCTGTGGGTGTTTATATTAGTTCAATCAAATTAACAGAGCCAAATTTTGATTATCAATGTTGAAAATGTAACATAATACCCAAACATTGTAAACAGTAACTAAATACAGGTTGAGAAATGTTAAATAACATACAACAAATAACAATATGATAAACAAGAAATGCAATAATATTTAGCAGGGATTATTGTTTTGGTACTTATCTTGTATACAATTTCTTTTCCGCCATACACTTTTGTAAACAATAATAACTTTGCATTCTACTCTTTATACTTGATTTTAATAAAATATGTACTGTTAGCATTTTTTGTTGTTAAAAACTAAGTATTTACTAAATTATGCTTCATACAAATTGTAGTTTTCATAGTGGCGCACATTTATTTAGATACTTAAATTATAACTTTATCAAACATTTATTTTAGGTATAATTAATAAATTAAATAATAATATAATAAAATATTAATAATTCTTTATTAATAATCAATACATATTAAAAATATATATTTATAGAAATGTGTATTATTATAATGATATACATACTTGTCGTAATTGGGCCTTAGTAGATGGTGATTGTTCAGGAGTTATAGCTCTGTCTGGGTTAACATAAGATTTTTTTCCTTTTTCGCCTAAAATATTGTTAGTAACTGCATTAGAAACATGTATTGTATGTTTAATATCATTTTCAACCTAAAAATAATAAAATCAAAATATTTATCAAATAATATATATCTGTTTAATACTTTTGTTGTTTACTCATTTGTTATAAATAATTTTTTATCATACAAATAATATTTATACATACATTGTTTAATATTTCACAAAATAATAAAACTTTCCATTTGTCATAATATGTTTTGTTGAGGCTTATATTTAGTATTAAATAATAATAAATTAATCAACTCATATATTTTTATCGCACGAATAGTGAAATTTAGATATTAAGACATATAATATTAATGACAAAATTATGGAACTGCATACTATGCAATTACATGAGGGTGTATATTTTTATTGAAGAATTATTTTTCTTTTTATTATAGTAAAAATAATGTTTTTAATTTAATTTTACAATTTCAGTAACTATTTTTTTTTACTTAAAACTTAAATATTACATGGAATATATTTTAATATTTATTTATAGTTCATTTCATATATTAGACTCTATATGTATCTATATTTTAGATTATACTACTATAGTATAGTTGGCATTGTCCCTGTCGTAATTTCATGAATCATGGTAATATTACAGTAGTTGAAAAATGTATGGAATACTCTGTGGGTAATAATTTTTTCGATTTTCTTACTAAATTGCACAAATTTAGTTTAAATTTAAATTTAAATTCTGAAATAATGACTAAGGAAAATTAACTATGTTGTATTTACAAAATAGCCTTAGAAAAAAATGAATTTTTAAACAAATTAAGTAGAAACTTAATTTTTAGATCCAACCAAATTATATGCATGTTTCAATGAAAAGAAAATGAAACCACTTTTACTTCTGAGAAGGGTAATTTATAAACATAGTATGAAAGATCTATACTCAAGTATTGAATTTGCCATTCAAATATTTGTCTCTATACCAACCACTATACTACAAACATTTGTTTTCCAATTTATAGAGAATGAATAATTATTTATGATAAATTACTTATTGAAAAAAAGATTAAATTCATTGGCCATATTAACCATAAAACTTAATATATCTTTAGATCATGAAGATGAAGAAGTCATTGATAACTTTGCAAAAATCAAATCTAGAAAAAAAACAACTAAAATAGATGAAGCATTATAAATTTACAATTACTAACTTATACAATGCTTAAATGTTTTCTATATATTATAATTATTAAAAAAATGATAATTTAAATTTTATTTGATAAAAATAAATAGTACAAATATTTTAATTATAATATTAAAAAAAAAAAATTAATTTGTATAAAAAAGTAAATCAGTAAGTACAAAAATATTAAGGAAATATTTTTATGACTGATTATTTTGTTGTACAGAAGTGACTTTTTTTAGTATAGTATAAAAAATATTCACTTGTAAAAATTAATTAATAGAAAAAAAATTGATATGATTAGCTGATATCCTTATACCCATCTTTAAATATTATTTTCAACTAACCTTTTGCTTTTTAATGTTTTGTAGTTCAGAACCATCAAATGATAATTTTATACCGAGTTTGTTAATTCCAACAGTATTATTCATCAGCTCTTTTTTACATAAGCCATGTTTGTTGACAGGCAGTTTTCTATTCTTGATGAAATCATCTAATGTTTTTTGTTGAATTTCCATTTTTTTTTTTTTTTTAAAAATTATTTGAAAATGTCTATAATGTAATATAATAATTAAATGAATAAAAGTAAAAAATATTTAATTTATGCATCGTATGTAATTATAAACAATAGTTGAATAATAATTACCTTTATGGTTATATATTATGTAACTTATTAAAATTTAGTAAGTATGTAGGCAACATGCAGTGATTACCATCGAAATGTAGAAGCATGCAAATACTACAGTAAAGTAATACTACTGTACTAGACTAATCATCAACTGCAACTGTAACAATGTCAGTAAACACTGAACCTGGTACAACAATGAGCCCACTGCAGTGCTAAGAATTATTTTTATCCACCCACCCACAAAAAAGTATATCACTTGACTAGAATATATAGGTACCTACTAGGTAGGTACATAATTACAGTTTCGTAATAAATAAATGTAACAAAAATCTTTAAATCTATGAAATCAACTTGGTTTTTTCAATAGTTTTAATTTTTTCTGGATACATTATTGTTAATATAGAACCTAGAAATAATCACATAGTTTAATAAAATTAAATCCACATAATAGGTATGTAAGTACTAAGTAGTAATTTGTATTTTGTAACACAATAGGAAACTTTTTATTTCTAAAAACCATATCGAAAATTCAAAAATTCAAAATAAATTAAATTAAATTGACGTATAATTCATATAAAAAATGAACATATTAGCTGATGATTTACCTTTTTTTTATTTATTGATTTATATTTTATACTAAACATAATACTTTAATAATGAAATTACGTTAATAAATTAAAAATAAAAAAAATTAATTAATCAGACTGATAAACATGTTTATTTATTGGATAGATAATTGTGTAGATATTATTTGGCAACTATTTTTGATACCTTTTTTAGATTCTAAGTGGAGCGATAAATGTATTGATTTTACAATATGTGTTCTTTTTTGTGTGTATGTGTACACGATAAGTAATCGAAAAAATTAAGCGATTTTCAAAATTATGAGTGTTTTCTGATAACAAATTTTGTCTTGTTGGTACTTTAAGGAGGTCAAATTGAAAATTCATAGTAATTTTCAAAAGGATTGACAAAAATAAAAACAATTAAGAAAAAACTGGAATTCTTACGCAAAACCAGTTTTTAAAAAAATTGAATTTGTTTTTTAATATAACTCTAAAAAAAAAAATACCGTAGATACATACAATTTTCACAAAATGATAGTATTAGAATTTTGTATACACGATAAAATTTTCAAAATATTTTGGCTTTTTTTAGCTATATAACAAAATTAAAGCACAAAAAAATTTCTATTTTTATTAGTTTTTTTTTTAAATTGTTGTCGATAAAAAAGTGTTTGCTTTGTCTAAAAACTTAAAAATTTATTACAAGATTTCTTAAAAGTTGTTAGAAAAAATTAAAAAAAAATGAGCTTAAAACCCACAATAAATTTTAGATTCTGAGCGAAGCAAAGAAAGTATTCATTTTACAATGATTTATGTTTTTTTCTGTCTGTATACACTATAAGTTGTCAAAAAAATGCTTCGATTTTCTTCATCAGTATCTTTTCTGTTGAGAAAATGAATCTAGTTGTTAATTTTGAGAGGTCATTTTTAAAAATTCCCAATAGTTTTTAAAAGTACCAGGAAAAACAAAAAAAAATTCAGACTGTTTTCGCACAAAATCGTTTTTCGTATACAATGATTTTATATTATTGAATTCAAATTTAACAAATCCATTATAGTGACCCCATTAGATATCCCTGTACAGCAGAGCGGTACCCACTTGCCGACCTTTTTTTTTATTTGAGTGCAATGGCTTTATTTATAAAATTATGACGGAAATATGGAATCCATAATTTTTTACGTGAAATTTCAACTTTTAACACGTATACAAATAATTAGTTAAGTCATTATGAAACTTGGAACATAGATAGAAAAATATGATGTTTATCTTTTGGTAGACACTTTTTCACTGGTTTTACAATTCAAAATTGTATAATATGGATTTGATTAAAAAAATTGGTATTTTAAATAAAAATAAAGTTTAGTCTAATGGTTTTAACTTTAAACGATTATAAAAAAAATAATGACCAACGGTTTTTTTTTAGATTTTTTCAGTTATGTTATGTATGTATTTGAATTAGGCGTTAATTTTTCAGTGCTTAATATCAAGAATTTAAGATTTAATTTATAATTTAATTATCTACCGAGCTTCCCTTCTTCACTTTTTTTAAAAGCAATCATTTGTATCGTTTTTAAAATAATCCAAGGCACTACACACCTTCAACCTGTTGGTACACCCACCACTATTATATTGTACGATTATACAAATGATTCGACTATAATGATTATACGAGTATTAACTTTTAAACAATTATTTATTTCTATATTAATTAATAATTAACTCATATGAATTAATAATTTCATTTGGGAATCCGAGTTCAGTTTTATACTTTGCACAAACGTACATGGATAATGGCACATTAATTGGCAATTATTGTAATTATTATGATTTTGTAAATAATCTTAATAACAGTTTTTAGTTCTGACTATCTGAGTAAACAAAAATATGGCGATTTAAATCCAAAAGTACAAATTTTAGCTTTTAAGTGTATTCGGCTATTTAAAATTATATTAAATAATATATGCCTTTTTAGCGCTACTGGCGGATAATGCACTGAACTAAATACTAAATGCTGTCAAATTATGATTCAATTTTTGATACCGAGTGACTACACCGTTTTATCCATGGCTAAATATATTTAGCCACGGTTTTATCTACATCGTCCAGAATATGGTTCAGAATAGATTAAATTTAATCTATTCTATGATAATATCAAGATTAAAAAAATATTGTTGCATATTATGCCTATGGCTTATCGTTTTTCGCCTATGCGGATATTCAACCGGTGCGGCGCTGCGGTTGTGTCCATTACCGACATTATATTAAGTTTCCTGCGTTGCCTATGATGACCGTTGATTTCTATTTTTAATTTATCGACATTTTTTTTCTTTCTTAACAATAAATACATATATTAAAATACTTAAAGAGTTGTATTATTCGTAATAATTTATTATTATCGGTAACTAACAAAAAAAAAAATATGAATTTTAATGATATGCATGCTCTAGCCAAACGAATAGATACGCAAGTTAAATCATTGGAGGCAAAAGTAGCTCATCCTATGAGTATGATGTATTCTAACAATTCTAGTCAAGGCGTTAAAGTACTATCAATGTTGAAAGATATGATCAAGGATGTAGAAAATAAAAAGGTATTTAAAAATAAGTTATGAAATTTACATTTGACTGACTATAGCAAGGGTCTTCAACTTTTTTAATCGGCAAACAATCTATTATTTTTTTTTTTTAATTTCTTTTGTAATATTTGTAACAAATATATTAAATGATTAAAAATGTATTTAAAAAAAAAAAATACTATGTTTATAATGTGTTAGCGAGACTCAATTAAAGACAAGGTGGGCCTGAAGATACCGGTTGAAGACCCCTGATTTATCGGTAGATACATAATACTATATTATGCTATAATAATAACAATAAACCTTAGTCAGTTATTACTGTTTAATATCTATCTAAGTTTGAACCAAAAAGAATATGAACTTATATGCTTACTATTTACAGAAAGAAATTGAGAATTTGATACAGGAAGAAAACTCGACATGGTCGGGAATGGTAGAAGATTATAACTCTGTTGCTAAATTTAAATCAGAAGTTATTGCTAATTTGAATGATTATGAAAATATGTGGTCATCTAACTATCCTGACTATAAACCATTTATATCATATAGTCATTCTGATTCAATGAATGAAGAACTAGATTCTCTCAATGAACTTAATATTCATGATGGTAGACAAATAGAAGATCAGTATCCTTTTACCTCACTTATTTTACCGATTGTAAAATAATATGGTATGAATATGTTTCTACCTTATTTGTATATATATAAATAGCTATAAGTTTTAGCATCATTCTGTATTTGAATACAATCAAATACTACTAAACTCTTAAAGTACCAATAAACATTTAACACAAAAACCCATTCATATTAAATGTTACATTTTAATTTGTTCATTATGTTAAATACTAACTAGAGCTTGGATTAATTTTCATTTAATTTTTCCTTTACTTTCTTTTGTTAAATATAATATATATTGCATTTTGACAGCTCCACAAAAATGTTTGAATTTGTAATATGGAAATCTCCAAAAATATTAATTGGTTATCCCTAGATTATAGTTTTAGTGTTAACATAGTGTCAAATACCAAGAATATTTCATCAGCCAAATTCCAACTTATACTATTTTTTAACTATACTTTTTTAAGGTTATTAAAATCATTAAAAACATAACAAAATAAACTAATATGATATGTTTCCTTATATTTTACCATAAGATCTTTAAATGATAGTTTCAACAATGTCAATATTACAATGCCTTAATAATGTTCTACATTATTATATACAGATGATGTCAATTGGTAAAAAAAAAATATTTTAAACTCAATACCTACTTTAATATTTTAAAAGTGTATATTATGTGTTGTGCATAAACAAGTTTACAATGTTTTATTTCGATATATTGTGACTATTTTAAATAAATAATTAAGTAATTTAATTTTATTGAGATCAACTTTATTTTTTTAACTTTTTTAATTTGAACGTAAGTTAATAGTAAATTTAATAAATATATTATTTTTATTTGAAGTATATTTTTAGTTTTTTTATTGAAATTTTAGTAAGAATCTAACAATTTCATAATTAAATGAATTTATATGTGGTTAAATAAATAAAATAAATAACATTTTAATTTAAAATAAATTAACTTTTTTTTATGTACTTGACTGCTTGTTGAATTATTACCCAAGTTTTAATAATTTATTTAGCTATTTTAGATTTATCAGAACGTAGAGTAGCAAGGCTCTTAGTCAATGCCTACAGCATTCATATACAAATTATGTATCTTATGCATTTATATTTAGTAGAAATAGAAAGTAAGAGTTCTCAGTTTTGTGTTCATGCTTCAATGAAGAACTAGTATCTAAAAGAGGTGTAATTAAATGGTGGATGAGGGAGATACATCCATCCCCAAAACTTTTTTGTTGTATTTTGATCAAAGTATAAGTAATGACAATTTAAACTTAAAATTTTTTCAGAATTAAAAAAAAAATATGATTTTTATAACTAAATAAATATAATATAGTTTTAATATACATATAATGTATTAAATATGATAGTATGAGGTTTACAGTATTCCTCCTTCCCCCAAATCAAATTAATAATTATGCCACTGGTATGTATTAATATTTATTTTTATCTATTTTAACAAGAATGGATGCGACTTTTGAGGTTATTATTTACTTTAGTCTTTAGGTACTTATAAGTTATATCAGTTAAAAATTGGTATTTGTTCAAAAAATAATTTTAGTTTCTGAGCAGTGATAAATGTATTGATTTACAATGATTGGTTTCTTTTTTTGTGTTTATATACAAGCAAAATGATTTCATTTTAAACATTAGGGTGGTTTCTAAAGAAAAATTTTTTAAGTTGGTATCTTTAGAGTGATCAAAATTGAAAATTCCCAGTAAGTATTTCGTACATTTCAATAACGTTCAAAAAATAAAAAAAATTATTAAGGAAAAATAGGAAATTTTAAGCAAAACCAGTATTTGATAAAAATTGATTTTGTTTTTTTGGTGAAATCTAAAAAAAAATAACTGTAGATGGATGAAAATTTCATCAAATGTTAAGCATTTTAATACACAATAAAATGTTCAAAATATTTAAGTTATTTATAGGTATAAGAGAATTTCGATTTTTATAGGTTTTAAGTAGTTGAAATAATGCGTCGATTTCTTCATCATTATTTTTTTAGCGAGAAAGTGAATTTAGTTGCTACTTTTAAGAGGTCATTTTTGAAAATTCCAAATAGTTTTTAAAAGCATCGGGAAAACCAAAAAAATAATTTAGGAAAAAGTGGAATTTTTACGCAAAATTAGTTTTTGACAAAATTGGTTTTATTTTTTTTAAGGATCTCAAAAAAAAAAGTGACTAGATATATGACATTACCAAATGTTTATACAAAAATTTTCTATATATCATACAATTTTCAATATATTTTGACTTTTTTTGAGCTATTTATAAGTATAAGAAATGTTTGGTATAAATTTTTTTTTTATGATATTCAATAAATATATTTTAGATTTGTCAAAAGATTTGAAAATGTAATATAATATTCTTCATAACTTGTTGTTAGTGAAAATTAAAAAAAAATTGAGCGTAAATCTACAATAATTTTTTATAAATGTTTAAAATTAGAATTTTGACAAAATTCGACAAAATCACAAAAATTTGGAATTTATTTTGATTTAGAAATTTATAAATTTTTTGTATAAACTTAAGGTTTGAAAATTTTTCACAAGATTCCCTATAAGTATTTATATCTTTCACAAGGAAAAAAAGTTATTGGAATATCCAACTCATTTTTTATGAGCATTTGAAATTAGTCATTGGACATTACCCCGTAAACTGCCAAGCGTTTTGGTTGCAAACGTATATACCTAAACTTCATCTTGGATTGTGGGCTGTTGTACAAATATTTTTGATAACATTTCCATTATCTTACCTGATTGAACATGGATTTAGTGCAGTAACCAATCTACTTACAAAAAGAAACACAACGGTTACAAATATGTAACTAATCGTGGGAACTTAAGAATGCTCTTACGAAAATCGAACCATGCATCAACCAACTTCTAGCAAGACACCTGACACGTCTACCTCATAATTAAGATACTTTTTTATTTGTATATTTACAATAATATTATACTAAAACATGTATTTATTTATAAACAATAAATTTATTTTCATTGTACAGGGTGTGTTTTTGAAATGGACGAGATAATTAGTATATCCGTACTCAAGTGTGATGACCCAATGAAATTTTTTTTTTTATTTTCAAAATCTGGGTTTATTTAATTTATTTTTAAAACATTATTTTAAATGTAAAAATAAATACTCAAGTTGTATTTTTTGCAAATTTCTTGTACGAACGAGGTGTCACATCATTTTCGCGCTTATCAAGCATTTTTCATGTTCGTATCGCCGATTAAAAAAAATGTGTGGCACATTGATTTGTATGAGAAAACTACAAGATAAAATAGTGTTGATAGTTATTTTTTGTTATTTAACATACACGATTAATAAACACACTATTTTATATTGTCAACTAATAAGAATGATAAAATAATAACAAAATTACGGGTATAAATCTAGTTTACAGGCCAAGCTCGTTTTTCAATTTTTTTTTTTCAAAATGTGTTTTGAGATGTTGATTTTGAAAGTGTTAAAAAAAAATTATCGCTCATTTTTATTACAAAAGTTATACAAAAAAAAAAAAAAATGGAAAACAATTGATATTTTAAAATGTCGTGGTATTCTCGAAAAAAATATCAAAAAACTACTTTTTTGATTAATTTTCTTTTTGAAAATGTGTTTTTGTACGTTTAATCTTTAACAAAATTTTAAGTGCACTTCAAGACCTTGCAGGGTCACTCGCTCGCTGCACTAGCTCTAGTTTTCAAAAAAATAAAAAAAATTTATCAAAAAAGTAGTTTTTTGATATTTTTTTTGAGAATACCACGATATTTTAAAAAATCAATTGTATTCCGTTTTTTTGGTAAAACTTTTGTAATAAAAATGAGCGATAATTTTTTTTAACACTTTCAAAATCAACATCTCAAAACACATTTTGAAAAAAAAAAATTGAAAAACGAGCTTGGCCTGTAAACTAGATTTATACCCGTAATTTTGTTATTATTTTATCATTCTTATTAGTTGACAATATAAAATAGTGTGTTTATTAATCGTGTATGTTAAATAACAAAAAATAACTATCAACACTGTTTTATCTTGTAGTTTTCTCATACAAATCAATGTGCCACACATTTTTTTTAATTGGCGATACGAGCATGAAAAATGCTTGACAAGTGTGAAAATGATGTGACACCTCGTTTGTACAAGAATTTTGCAAAAAATACAACTTGAGTATCTATTTTTACATTTAAGATAATGTTCTAAAAATAAATTAAATAAACCCAGATTTTGAAGATAAAAAAAAATCTTCATTGGGTCATCACACTGAGTGCGGATATATTAGTTACCTCATCTATTTCAGAAACATTCTGTATACTTTTCTACCAATACTTTTTATTTTAAGGGGGTCTGTCGGTTTTTTTAAGTGGGTGGTAAAGATAAAATGTTTAGAAACCACTGATTTGGAAAATAGAATATGAATACATTCATATTTATAAAAAAAAAAAAAAATAGTAAGTTGTTTATTATTATGTTTCGCAGTTATCTTATCAGGGAGCAGTAAGTGACAAATAAATGGATGATCGTTGACTGGATGTACGTGCATGGTATACTTATAATGGTTATTATTTGATAGGCGATAGCATTAAAGTGGCTTAAATGCGTTAGTCCAAAAATAACGATTGTACCATACCACATTTTTGAAGAAGAAACAAGACGGGTCCGCCTCCATATAGTCATGATTGTATATTTGTATGATAGATATGGCTTTATTGTCTATGAGTATTACTTAATACTTAACTACTTACCTCTGCATAGTGTGTATACTAATTTGAAGTACTTAATGATTATGAAAATTTAGATTTCGTTTTAATCATCAATTGTAGTGTTGTGCATAATAACTAATAAGTAATAAAAAGATATTACATGATTTTTGGTACCATAATATATTCACCATATTATATATTCATTTATATTATCAATGATTATATTACAAGGATGGCCCACACAGATAAAAACAATTATGTCAAGAGCCAAAATGTTTAAAAATACATTTTATAACTAAAAAAATAATAATAAATCTATAATAATAATAAAGTAAATTTTGATTTTTGTTAATAAGACTCGAGCCGCAAGTTGGCCACTCCTGTCATAGAAAAAAGATTAAAATCATTTAAAATTTGAAAATAACAAAATTCATCCAAAAAGGGGAGTCAGCGCTCCTGGTTGCATTCTCTGTTTATATATATGAGGTCTGGACATGCCTATGTCAGTAAGCGACAACCATGATAGTGCGTTGGCTCGACGCGTTATCGGCCGTTGTTGGCGTATATCCGCACTCGGGGTAAACGAGGCAACCATAATTGCACTGTGGATCAACGCGTAGTTAGCGCCTTAGTGGATATTCACTGGTCCTGCACTGGCACTTATTGACACGGGATACAATGTCAACATTTGCCGGCATTCGTTTTGGTTAAAATATTAGGGTTTTTTGTTGGTAATTCAAAAAATCTTATTCGCAGGGACTTGAAACTTTTTACGATATCTGATTTTATATATTATTATTTATTATACACAATGACATTTTCAAAATATGTAAATTCATCTTAAGCTATTTATGCCACGAACTTAGTTACTTCGATATATTGAACAATAGTATTATAAGTTACAAATTTATAAGTTAAATAATAAAAGCTACTTGTTGGATAACTGGATAAATAAATATATTGTACGTATACAGTCGTTAAACTTTAAACATATTTTAGGTTATTTATAATTATATTTGTAAACATTTAACACATGTGATTGTAGCATAATAAACAAAAAATTAAAATAAATTTATATTGATTAAATTTATAGCACCTAATTTGTATAACCTATACATCATTCTATTCGACATTTAAAAATTAAAATACAATGTAAGTACCTACAGAGTAAGTAGGTAAGTGTCTACACTCATTACTTCAAAAAGTTTCAACTTTTTTGAAAATATTTTTTTTATATAATTTGATGTCTTTTAAAACAATATTTTTAAATAAAAATTAAATTCTTTATTATTTTTTATCGTTATAATTTTTTAATTTTTTTTACTTTTTTAAATGACACTATACATTTTTCAAAAATGTTATTTTGAAATGATAAAAAATATCAAAATCTAATTTAAAAAAAGAATATTTTCAAAGAAGTTAAATCTTTTTGAAACAATGAGTTTAGACGGTAGGCACTTAGATGGATCACCTGGTATAGATAAGTAGCGGTTAGCACTAATATTATGAATGTAATCACTGCTATTTTAGTATTTTTTTAAGGCTAAGCTAAATCATTTAAATATTAAGATTGTTTCTCTTTAGATTTTCTATTTAACAATCTTAAAAGAACTTTGAAAATCAAGCAGTAAAGTAATACAAAGAATGTTGTTATAGATAAGAAAATTACAATAAGTACATCGATTAAATAGTATTGGTACCATGGCATACCGACGGCGGCAGATCGAAGATGCGGCGCTCCTTTGTGTTGGATGACATACTCTGTCCAATACATTGCAGTTTCTAAAGGAGACATAGGTCGATCACGAAAAGCCTCTGATAACTCTTTAGCTTTTTTTCTGTATCTATATTTAACAAATAAGTAAATATCATAAGTATAAAAGACACACAGTGCATAGTGTATATGCTCATCGTCGCAAATTACGCATTCATATTAATTGATGTAGACCACGGTCCGTGATATAATAACTATACACTTACGTAGGATTTGTGAGCATTGATGTTATTTTTGTAAAAATTTCATCTTCATTCAAATCTCCATAATTCATCATCTCTGCAGCTCCTCTGCTTATAACAGCTTTGATATTAGTCATTTGATCGCCAAAAATTGGCATTGACAAAATTGGAACGCCTTCATACACAGCTTCGGTAGTTCCCAATAGGCCACCATGGGATATAAATAACTTAACATTAGGATGAGCTATACACAAATAAAAATATAACTTACATATAAATATATAATAATTAATAATATAATAAGGGCTGGGATTTCAATGCATTTTGTATTGTCTTACAAAAATACGCGATGCTCGTTTTATTATGATATATATATAATTTTGAAACAGAATAAGAAGTTTTTATTTTGCATTTTTTTCATTTTTTAAAGTACTTTAGAGTTTTTAGGACATTTAACACTAAATTTCGGGTTTTTTAAATTTTAAGATTTTTGATTAAAAATGTAACTTTCTAACGTGTTAACAAGGATTTTACCTAATCAAATATTATATTATTAATAACTGTATTTTTTTGAACGAATCCATCATCAGTATGACATAAAGATTGGAATTACACTTGCCATTCGGAGACGGAAAATTAAATACAAATATTTATTTTTTCAGATTAAAAGTCCACATAAAAGATTAGAAATTGTGCAGTCCTACGAAACTTTTTATTAGGTAAATTAAATTAAAAAATATTTTTTTGGTTCTAAACTTGTTTAAAATTAAAAATTTAAGTGCATTATTTTAAACTTTAAAGGTGTAAAAGAATTTTTTTAGGGCATTACTCCCAGCCATAATAGGTAATAATAATAAACTAATCCTATATTCATGGTCAATTGTCAAACATTTAAATGTAATACAATTATACCATAAGCATGAGCGTAACTATGGAGGGGGATACTTAGTCCTCCCAAAATTACTCATACAGCCCCTTTAAAGTAAATTAATCTTCAAACTCATTTAATATCAATTTAAAATGAATAAATAATAAAGCATTTTATCATAATAAAATGCTGCACGTGAGCGTCGTGACACGCACATCATATTCAACGCCAATGCCAACGAAATCGCCACACAATAGATATAAATTCATGACATTTTATAATTTTTACTTGTCCGATGTTTTGGAAAGTGTATATTTGTATTTGTTGTCAAATTTTATATTGACCTATTTCATCGTGGATAACTCTATCTACAAGCCTTTTCAGCCAAAGTTAAAAGTATATTATGTACCTATAATCTATACACCTACCTACTTTCTTAATGGTAAATAATAATAATACATTTGACTTAAAATTTTTTAGTAAGATTTGAAAAATTCCATCAACTCTTTAATAAAAATATAGGCACGAATAATAGAGGAGTGAGAGCAAAGTTCCATCGGATTGTTTTTTGGGGAATTGTCTGATGGGCGCTCAGCCTCCCCCCCCCCCCGCAAAAAAAAATATTTGGGCTAGTTGCATTACTGATTACAAGTTAAAATTAAAATTTAATTTTTAGTATAAACCATACATTAGAAAACGTTTATACAATTTTAAACAAAGTATGTCAAATGCGTAAATACCTAAAATGTCTCGTTGAGGCATCCATTTGCGAATCATTACATTAGACGGTTTTTCTGGTAATTCTCCTTCCCATTTCCACAAAATTCGTTGTGGTATTTTATTGAAAACATTTAAGAACATCTGTTTTTTTTCGGCTGATAAAGTTTCGCCCCGTAATAAACTGCCCATGCAGAAATAAATTACTCCGTTCTCGGCTTCGTCAATATATTTCTGGATATCCTATTACATGTAAAAATAATTGAATTAATAACTATATAATAAAAATAGAACAATTTAACAATATATTAGTTTTGTAAAATATTTTTTTTTTTTTTAAATCAAACCTCTTCTAAAGGTTTTGATGGTTTTATATGCAGACCTCCGACTTCGACAACGTTTTGTGGTAGCGGCCTACTGCCCCATAAAGCATGGTATGTGTTTACAAACAACAAACTAGTCCTCAACACTAACTCATCTAAACGGGATGAATCTTTATAACGTTTTGAAGCAATTTTCTGAGAGGATATCGATGATCCTGTATAATATTTATAAAAAGCTATTGATCGCATCAGTGTGTTAGAAGTCCGTTCCACAAAATTCATATGTGGTCCGTATGTTGTCATTAGTACTGGTATGTATGCAGGATGAGTGGACGTCCCCATACGATCGGCGGACCACACGAATAATGGGGATGTAGTCCACGCAATGAACGGGGCTTTGAACCGTTCTACCAACGCCAAGTATAGATCAGTGTTACACGTTTCGGTCACAATTAAATCGTAGGTGTCTTCTGGCTGGTCGTACAGTTGACGTAGTGCATTGGACTGAGTGTATATTTCTCCGTTACGCACGATATGAAACATGTGTTTATAACTATTCAAAGTTGATGGCGAGTACATATGATCCATGGTCACGTAGCTTGGGTCCAATACAGACGATGTGTTGCTTATTTGTATTTGCTTGTATTGTTCGGAGACAATGTCTGGAAAATGTGAATATACCGTCACATTATGGCCACGGCGGTGAAGTTCGGACATGTAAGAGTCGAAAACGATCTGATGACTAGGAGCTTCGATTGGAAATACACCTAGAATGTCTGCACTTAAAGCTTTTTGAAACAACGAAAGCATGACCAAAAATTGTAAAATTACAATTTGTAAGCTGCAGTTAATCATTTCCATATTGATTGTATTTGAACACACGCAACCAGAATACAAACATATCATTGCATAACGTTTTTATTCATATTTCGGAAGAAAATTATCTACATTAATAATTAATCTATTGATTAAAAAAAAAAATTATCGTTCTTTTTTTTTTAATCTTAATACCGTTTGAGTGATTATAATAATACAATAACTATGTATACCTATATAACTAGTTATACCCGACTTGGATTGTATAAATTATGATTTTTATTTAATTATTAGTATTAAAATTTATTGTAAATAGTAGGTACCTAATTAGTAATTTATAATGGCATAATTATGATTTTCCATGTTTTGCTGAAATTAAAACTAATATTATGATAACAAAAATTAGATATCTACTTACTATAGGCAAAGGTTTGATTGGCGTTAAGTGTATCCCACCGATTTCACAACAGCTGGCACTAACGGTTTAGATTCAAACATTGTAAAATAAGTGTTAACTATAATGAAACTAACGTTCAAAATTAATTGGTCCAATGAAATTTCAATGTCAAAATTTCGTTTGATGATTGCTTCGTCAGATAAATCCTGTAGTGGGGTGTGAGGGCCCACGTCCTCTCTCTTCAAGACATAAAAGTGCTTATTACTAGATACTACCATTATCATTGATTATAAGTACTATAAATAGGTACTGTATTTATAATCAATGAATATTGTACACACAATTCGTTATTAAAATGTTTTGTAATAAATAAATCAAATTTAGGATTATTTAATAATGTCCTCACACTGTCTACCTTAATTATGGCATCATATATTTTTTCCGCTATCGTAAAAACCATAAATGACATTACGTTGTATTTTGTTCATTAAATCGCCGTCGATATGACTGATATTTTGGTATTGTAAAATAGCTGGCATTGATTATTTATGTTTGGTTATTGTGTCGAATAATTATTGATAATAATGATGTTGTGTCTTCGGCTTGCATGTCCTTAGATATATGGAGGCAAAACAAATTACGACTCGACTTAAATCTCGATGACTTAAATAATGAGGAAACACAGCTAGACAGATGTTTGCTTGTGTCTGCTAAAGAAACTACTGTTATACTAATAATTACTGTTACAAATAAAACAATCATTATAGTTATATATCTAGCTTATTAAAATATTATTAATAAGAATATTCTATAATATTTATGAACATAGAACATTGAACACTCTTGTGTTATAGTTAATATTTAAAGATAAAACACTTTATAGATTAAATTGTAAAAATAAATTACAATGTTTTGTTGCTATATATTTTATTAGGTACTTGTTAGGTAAACGTTAGTTATATGTATATCTGAAAAGTATATGAATATATTAAAATTATACACTAAAATACTTAGTTTTATCGTATATTGAGTCAGATAAGAACAAAAAACAACATGACTTTATTTAGCTAATCGCCGACTAATGAGTAACTTCATATTTTGTGATTTAATGCGTAAATAAGTAAATTATTAATTATTATAAGGAGTAGGTATACCATTTAAACTAGTTCTTTAAAAGATAAGAATGGGACGTTGCATTAACAACATTATTATAAGACGTCTTGTTATCTTCTATGTTAAAACATACATTCTAGGATATTTATTTTAAATAATAATATGATG
Source organism: Pentalonia nigronervosa (assembly GCA_014851325.1). NCBI lineage: Eukaryota > Metazoa > Arthropoda > Insecta > Hemiptera > Aphididae > Pentalonia > Pentalonia nigronervosa. The sequence continues at coordinate 18,501 of JACXSJ010000906.1, read as the reverse complement.
TAGGTGCCTAGTGCCTAGCTATTGTTAAATGTTTTTTGCAAGTTTACACATTTTCTTATGAAAGTTAGTGGTGATTTTGGGGGTGAGGCAAGTGAGGAACTGCCTCACTTGTGACTCTCAGAAAAATGAAAAAAATATCGTTAACTTTATATTATTATTTGGTACTATTTTAAATTTGAAATGTATTTTTTAATTTTAAGTATTTAATTTATATACATATATATTAGATATTCAATGCTATAGATAAACACAAATTTGGAATATTTAATAACAGAACATTCAGGAAACTCGAGAATGGCTGCGCGTCGCTGTAACGTTATAAGCCATTATAGTCGTTTTTGTTTATTACCGCGTCCGGCGCTTCGACCGTTAGGACGCTAGAGTTCGACTGAGGCGGTAGACGATAAGTTGTTGCATGCGAGGCGCGTTTACGTACACACACGTAAGCCAGTAAAATAGTGTAAATAGCACATGTTCCCGCTGCAGGCTCTGTTGTCACTGATATAGTATAATAATTTATTATCTATATTTGTGAATATGAATGCATTAGTATATTATACATTTATATATTATATCTTGCTAGTGTGTGACTCTGTTAGAATAATAGTGTATTTAATATTTTTCCGCATCATGTAAAAATACATGTCAAAACCGCCACTGATGAAAGTTCTTATATAATTTTCTTAAAAAAATGGTTTTCAATTCAAAATTAAAACTATATTAGTTTAAATATTCATTATTTATTAATTAAGACGCTTGATTTATTATTGTAGGTATAACCATAACCACGATTTCTATTATATAACGGGTATTCGTATTAAGATTTATCTGAGTTCATGGCTTCAATTATATTAACTACAGCGCTTATAGTAGTTTTAAGTTTAAAATGTTTACAATGCTGGGATATCTATATTGCTTTATAATTTCTATTTAATATTGTAGGTCTGATATTAATAAATTCTAGTTGACAGTGACGTGGCGAAGTGAAATATTTTATCGGGCAATTCATTTTTAGAATGACTTACATCATTTGACTCCTATGCAATGCCCACTACCCATGTGATATGTAAAACATGTACAACAAAAATGTATCACTTTATTTTGAATGCTGTGATTCAAGTATTAATTACTATTAAGTTACACCTAGTAATTGATAGTAAGTTCCTGTAACTCCTGATTTATCCATCCGTCATCCGCCCATCCTTTATAAAGTTATCGGGCAACTGCTCTTCAAAATCACAGTAAACACGCCACAGCTAGTTGAAAAGAATATGTTGCTTCCCCTCTTCATATAGAAAATGTTAGTTGTCTCGAATATGCCCCTCAGTTTTTTTCTAGTCCATATGAAAATTACGAGTTTATTGAATTTTTTTTATTGTGATGTATACAGCATAATTTTATTGTATATTTGCAGTGTACTAATGAGTTACCGAGAGCTCTATACGTTGTGTGTATCGACAACATTCGTCAGTTGATAATTTTCAATTTGGCATAATACACTCAATTATTACTAGAGTCATGTTAAGGGTTACTTCATTTTTAGGGGCACCAAATTAAAAAATAGGTTTATATTTTTTGTTTATTTGTGTATTTAATAAATCTTCAAAGGAACGCTACTAAATACGAAATAAAACCCATTACTAATAAAATAAAATAATTTGAAATTGTCTTTCTTTTAATTGTTTGGACTTTAACTTTAAAAGGTTTAAAATAATTTGACTTATCTTCAAAAAGTCTTTAATTAATTAATTTTGGTTTTGTCATGTGTGGTGTCCCAATACATTGGCTCTAGTAACGGCCGAACTGTGTATTTTTACGGGGGGGGGGGGGGGG
>JACXSJ010000906.1:5205-16568 GCA_014851325.1 Pentalonia nigronervosa | reverse complement strand
AGTCTATGAATAATATGTTTTGAATTAATAACAATCAACAAAATTACTAAAATCGTTATTCTTTATTTAGACATCAATTTCATCGAAATTTGAACTTCAAATTTTTATAAAAATATAAAAATAATTTGAAAGCTATAATATATGATGAAAAAAATAAATAAATATTATAAAAAAAATAAAAAAATAAATATTTAGTGAAAATTTCAAGTATATACAATTTTTTGTTTTTGAATTTTTTATAACAAAATAACTAAACCTTCTCGTTTTTCTATTTTTTTTTTGTTTTTTAAAAATATTGAAGTTTATGATGGAAGCAGTTTTTCTGATATTAAAAAGTCTTAAAAAAAAACAATGTTAAATTAATACATATATTTTTCTACGTCTTTCCGCGTCTTTCTTATAACTAACAAGTTTTTTTCAAATTGTACACACAAAATAGGAAAAAAAAATGTAATAAACATAAATAACATAAATAAAATAAATTATAAATTATTATAAAAATAATAGTTTTTTTTAATTTATTGCTGGAAAGTGAAGATCCTAACATATATTAATTTCATCTTTGATTATAAGGCTTCTTCAATAAACAAAAAAATAAATTACCTATATATATATATATATATACTGAGATGACTTATCGGACATCAAAGTTTAGTTTTTATAATACTTGTTCACACTTAATTTATGTGCACATAAGTATATAATAACGCATTTGAATTATATGCACAATGTGTTGGATATACTAGATGTTGTGGTTTATTCAAAAATAACTTTAAAAGTCCCACTTTAAATGATTTCACTATACGTTTTCTATATTTTGGCAATGGGCCTCCAATATTAAAAAATACCCTTGAGCTCCGGCAGTCGTCGGGTAGTAGAGTGGGCCAGACCGACATTGTATATATAGGTACCTAGAATAATAATGAAGCGCCACTGATACGACGACCATTGTTTAGTAGTATTTACTGTTTGAGCTTTCAGGGTCTATTTTTATAAATGTTTATACATTTTTATAAGTCTTAATGAATGGTCGCTGGTATTGGTATGTATATATATAATATATATTTTATTGATTATACCTTTTGATTATTATGTATAATATAATATCGACGTAATGACGTTCCTAGTATCATCAGTCAACTGTTTAGTGTTTAATGTTAAATAAATTAAATAAATTCGGTGGTCTATAGCATTTACGTTCGACATTTTATTGTAACTAGAAACCACTTGTTACCAAGTTACCAAGTAGTTACGACGTGAGAATCTATTTTATTTTTCTATTTGTAAATTTATCTACCTTTTCTTACATAGTAAGAAGATTAAATGTTAATTTTAAAGTATAATGAATATGGTATTAAATTTATCTGTAGTTCACAGATAAAATATATTTATACATAATTTTAGAAATATTTAGGAATATTTATATAAGTCCAATGAACATTCATTAGTTGATTAGTTGTATGTCTTATATTTTATAATTTCCTCATTTACCATAGGTGATAAGGTATGCCAGTTATTATTTTTTTGGTGACATTATGAAAATTGATTCTAAAATATTATATTTTATTCATAAATATATATACAAACAGAAGTAAAACGTATTTTAAAATCTAAAAATGTTGGTACTTATGTCTTGTGAGAATTGCAAAAAAATGAATCTAGGAAGGGGCCCATATAATTACCGCACACAGGCCCTTTATTTTGTAGTTACGGCACTGGTCTTAGGGCTATGTTGTACAGATGGAACATGTCTTCGTGCCAACGATGCCAAACTGGCAAGCAGTGTGTGGAAAAGTAATGTTGTTGATTGTTGAACATGAGTATGGAGTCCACAACGCTGATGTCGATAATGTTAAATAACAAAATAGTTATTTTTACTCTAGTTTAATCTTTATTTTATTACTATTAATGAAACTGCTCATGACTTATTTTAAATCTTATTTAAAAATTTTAAGTCAGATGTATTATCATTTATTAAGTTTTCAAAAAAGTAAGTATACATGTATATAAATACATAATATATTTTTAACTTTGGCTGAATAGAAATGTGGCCTGTAATTAGAGTTATCCGCGATAAAATATGTCAATATAATACTTAACTACAAATTATAAATACATTTTCCAGAACAGTAAATAAGTAAAAATTACAAAATGTCTTATGAATTTATATCTTTTTAGTTTTTATTCAATTTGTGTATGATATATTTTTTGTTTGTGAGTAAATACATGATAACTGAATATAATGTTTTCTTACAGAAATTAAAAAATATTGAAAGTACATAGTCACAATTTTTTAAGTCTTTAAATTTCAAATTTGACATCATTTTCAAGTGTTGTTATATAGACAAATAGATTAACATCTGTCTCCGTAAAGAATAGTTCTTTATCCATTGAATTGTAAAGATTTACCATTAAATACTAACTTAACTTCCATTACAATAAATAATTGTTTATTATTTACAATTAATCATAAGATAGTAAAGTTCATTGCAATAAAAATTTTACAATCTCAAAAATCTTTATTACAACAGAATATTACCTATTTTAATATTAACACAAAAAGTATAATAAATGAAGAAAAAAATAACAATAATAAATGCAACACGGAAGTAACTAATTACAGCAAAGAACTTGTCGAGAGGAACTTAAGAAGTAGGTAGTATTGTTAACTATCATTCTTTGGTTCTATGTTGAAATTGAATGAATTGAATGATAAATCGTTGTATGTATACAAAAAGTGATTCTAGGTGGATACGATAAGTCAGCTCATATTTCCTGCAGATAATTTTTGATTCTAAGAGGAATGTTGTGTATATTTTTTTGATTGTGTACACTGTGCACGTGGAGTAGGAAAAAAAGTCCAACCAAAAATTACTAAACAAAAAAAAGTCCTATTTAATTAAGTCTTGATTTAATAATAATATAAATAATGAATGATTTTATAATGTAACATAATTTAAAATAAATCTTCAATAATCTACAATAAATAAATTCTTTATTATAATTTTTAATTTATTTATTATTATTTATTTTTTAAAACGATTAAAATACTCAGACATATGTGTATTATATATTTCATACTTTTTTATAATACAGATTAATTTGGCTATCTAATATCTATGTTACCTACCTTTTAATATACATTATTTTGTTATCTTTTTATTACAACAAATCAAATCGAACTTTTTTTCCGTGTACTTTTTTCGGGGATTTGTGTACACAATAAGTAGTTGAAAAAATACTTAGATTTTTGACTTAACAAAGTTACTTCAGTAACATTTCTGGTGCGAAAATGAATTTCGATTTTGTTTTTTTTTTTTTTGGTATAATTCAAAAATAAAAACTGAAGATACTTGAAATGTTCATAAAATTAGTTTGTAGTTAAAAAATTCTAAAATGTTAAACTGAGAAATTTGTTATAATGGCAGTTCATACATATTAAAGATACGTAGGTTTTTTTTCAAAAAATATTTAAAGTTCAAATTTTGAAGTAATTCATAAAAATCACGAACAATTCCAAATTGTATTGTAGCTGACATTTTATAAAATGTTTAATTTTAATAGCTATGGATTCAAAATTTAAAACAATGTTTCTCATAAATAGTCTATACAATAACAAAAAATTAAAAAAATAATATAAACAAATTTAAATTCATTTTACAAATGTGTATTTAGCACAAAGTACACAGAATAAGTTATATTTGTTATAATATATGTATTAATATGCGACATGAGAACAATATATGAATAACTTCTAAATTACTATTTTGTTTCTCGAAAGTAAAAACCAAGTAAGTACCTCATGAATAATAACAACTATAATAATTATAATTATAGCTTTATTATTCATAACTATTCATTCACTGTCATTTATGTGTGTATGTCGTTTATGTACATGAAACTTATATGAGTTATATCTACATCCTATTTTAGATTATGAACCGAGAGATGAATGTATTTGTTTTACAATGATGTATGTGTTATCTAGGAGTAGTAAAAACTAAAAATGCTTAGATTTCAGGGTTTTTGGTAGAAAATTGTATCTAGTTGGTATTTTGGGGAAATTGTCAAGGACTTTTCTAAGTAAGCTATATTTATAGACTTTTGTAATTTTTGAATTTTAGATTCTAAGTGGAGCGATGAATGTGTTGATTTTACAATGATGTGTATATTTTTTTGTCATCACCTTTGAATCAGTAAAAAATAAAAATACTGCGATTTCTGCTTACATAAGTGCCTTATCTGATAGCAATAAGTGAATCTAGTAGTTTTCAAAAGCACCGGGAAAATATTAATAAATTAATAAATGCATTGTTTTTGCAAAAATTAAATCAATCCACCTTAATACTAATAGAAAAATAAATACTTTAATAGCAATATCAAAAAGCATAACATGAAATATAATATAAATGAAAAATAATATACACATATTATAAGTTATTAACATTTTAAATAAAATATATATTACTGTAATATCTATCTATATTGAATAATGATAATAAACAGTATTTTAGTTTAAGCAGTTACACCTAAAAATAAAATCCTGGGAAAAAAAAACCAAAGGAAAAAAGAACAAAAATGAGGTGTGGAGACCTTAACAAATTGGCACTATGTGAGCCATTAAAAAAAAATCAATTTTTAAAAACAACTATTTTTATAAATTGTTATTATTTTTATTGTATTAACCATTGAATAATCGATGTATGTGATAAATTGATAATATTAAGAAAAAAAGATTCAACTGCCCAAGTACGTTTTTGATTTTTGAACAAAATATAAATAATAATTATTATGGTTATACAACTGATCTTTAACAATGAAGTTGTTTCATTTGATATGAGTAAAAAAATACTATTGAATGCTTGTAGAGTTGTAGGTATTATATATAATATATTATAGGTATAAATGACTTACAAACAATAAGTTACCCATAGCCCAAAGACAGTGGCGCCGAACCTACTCCTCAAGAGGGATGGTTTCCCCCTATTATATGATAGTAGCTGGTTGGTGGATAGGTGTGTTAGTGGTTGATCAGGATAGTCTAGTAACATTTCATTTTATTTAATTGTAAAATATAAGTAATGTACTGTTAGAATTATTCATGAGGATTTCGTATGAAAAGGACATTCCAATCAACACAGATGAAAATATCAAATGTTTATTTATTATAATATAGCCCATTAATCATATTATGTATCATAAGTATAGCTCTTTTAAAAATACTTTAATCACTAGTTTTAACATGCTATTTATTCGAATGCTACACACAATAGTCAGCAAAGTAACGACTGTACGACATACGTTTATAGGGAAAATGTAAATAAATTCAAAGTTAAAAATCAAAATGAGTAACACAAAAAAATTAAAAGTTATAAAGTAATTTCGTGTAGGAAAAGAAAAACAATTAACGTATTCATCAATTATTATCTCCACCAAGCAGGAAAAAAAATTAAAAATAGATTTTTACTTGATTATTTTGTAATTTATCAATTTAACTAATCAATTAATTTTATTAATTTTATTAATTGATGACTACAAAATTATTTGTAAATTTTCGTAAATTTTATTATTTTTGTACAAATTGAAAATTCAAATGCTTATAAATAAAAAATCATGCCTATATGTATCTTTAATATTATTAAATATCTACAACCACAACTTACGAGGAACCTTATACTAATTATTATATTTTTACATTCTTTAAAATCGCCCACATTTTCATATTTATAACTCTGGATAGGTATCCCAGGTATGTAGTTGTCTCTCCCACTAAATTTTAGTTTGGTGCCACTGGCTCACTCGAATATAATGTTATAACCTCACTTGTATGTATGAGTTATTGCAGTACATTTTCTCATCACTATTATTATGTACTAATAATTATTTAGTAATTAATTAATAATTGCATTTGAATACTTATACACCCATAATTGTTTATTGTTCATATTATGTTTCACTTACATTCACAATAATATAACTAAATATTTTTTATGCACCCCACATAATATAAATGTACTCGTATTGTTATACACCACAAATGTAAAAATTAATAACTATACAACTATACTTACGTCATTATTTTATATCTTACATTTTAATTTTCACTTTCCTCATAATCTACACGATTATTTGATTTACTCAAACAATCGTCTATTATAATAAGTCAATACCTTAAGTAGGTAACGGTAAGCCACTGTATATCTGTAGCCATATAAAGTCTAGTAGTGTACTAGTGTACTACTGCAGTAATTCGTTCAGTCTTTACACTCTTCACTCTTAATATAAAATATAAACAACCACCTTATATTACATATTATTCTAAAAAAATATCTTGTCAACAATTAAGTTTTAGATTTTTTTGTTAATTTGCCATAAGGTTTATTAAATAAAGAATTTGTGAATATACAATACTTTCTTAATACAGGATTGTCCTGTAATGTGTAAGCCTTATGCGATGTATATTGTTTTGACTTATACCTTAAGGTCAACAGAACATATTTTATCTTTTTTGTCAGTGTTTATCCTGTTTAATTACAGTTTTTAGTCAAAAATTATTTTTTGAAATTAATTTTATAATTTTCTTCTAAAATGAATCCTATTAAATTCAATATAAGTCAATTTTAAAAGTATAAAGATATAATACGTCAACTACAATATTCCATCAATATCACAATGACAGTTAGTATAAAATAAAACAATATTTTTTATATAATTTTTTTAAAAATCAAACAATAGTTGTTATAGATTTTTAAACAACAATATACAATTGATATCTATGCATTACTTATATATATATATATATATATATGAAGTAACACCTTTTTGATTTCAATTTTTTTTCCTTTATTTTCAAGAAAAATTGTCTCGTTTTTTGTGTATATATACTGTATAGTTTGCAGTCCATATAACATAAGGTTGTTATGCAATATTATTGTCACCACAGACCACTAGTCTGTTATAACATAGTCATAGTCTATAACTACTCTGTATATCATTATAACGTGATTTAAAAAATTATATTAAGACATAGCGTTAAGCACATTAATACAGCTGGAAGTATCAATTTAAGTTATTTCCTCAACAGTTAAAAGAGCAGCACACTGTATAATTGCGTCTTTACCTACTCTTCTTAATCCGGTATTACGCTGGTCCGTCATAGGTCGATCGACAAATACATTAATTTGATGTTTACTGACTTTGTATCCATCGAGATTGTTTGTCGATCAACCGATGTTGAATAAGTGTAGTATCGCATTAATTCGTACAGAATGCATTCCGACGAGTTCGACAAAAATGTAAAACAGCAGTAGGTTCATGTATAATACAATACATATATTATATATGTGTGTGTGTGTGTGTATCGTGTGTAGCCTAAGTACTAAATTACCTACTAATAAAAATGTAAATGCAAATCGATTGTACCATATGATATTTGGGATAATGCCATAATGGAAATGTTGAAAATGACTATTGTTATATCGCTTGTAGGTATTTAAAAACATTAAACATAATAAGTGTATGATTGAAGTAAAAAGATATCACGTTACTATAATAAACAGGTCGATTTCTTATAATAGTATATATTATAAAACACAAGATTATACTAACGATGGGCAAGTGTTTGGGCGGCATTACGTGCATCCCACCGACCTCCTTTATAGCAGGCATGTAGGGTGACACCCCGTGCAAGGACCAGTGCGTGTTGGACAATATCAGACTGACGTTGGACGCCAACTCGTCCAGGGACACGTCCAGGCCCAAACGTTTACTCAGCGTCTGCTGGCTCCAGGGCCGGTGTATCAGCCGGAACACGACATCGCACACGACCGCTACAGCCGTGTTGGTCAGCCGCTGGGCGAGGTCCATGCGCTCCGGTAAGCCGCTGAACACGGACGGCCTGTATGCCGTTTGTTGTGGCTGGCCGACCAGGGACATGGTCCACGGCAATAGCGGACAGCTGCTGAGTAAAACGAACGGCGCGCGGTACTTGGCGGCGAAGCCAAGCGGCAGCTCGCTGTTGAAATGCTCGGCGATGACCAAGTCGAACGACGCGGTCTGGTCGTCGAGCAGACGCCGGACGACCGGCACGTCGAACATGCGCTCCGTGGTCTTGGCCATGTGGTACAGATGGTATATGTCCGTCAACGCGCCGACGATACCAAACTGCCCTGCGTTGCGCGGGAACGTGACGTTGTTGTTGGACATGGGCACGGAGCCCGCGATGCTGATGTCGGTGATGTTTGGGTGCGACGAACCGAAGTTGCTGATTATGTGCACGTCGTGTCCGCGGTCGGCCAGCGCCCGCAGGTAGGGCAAGAACACCGCGTGATGGCTGTACCCGTGATGCGGGAACACTCCGAGTATGCGAGCCGCGGACGCGCCGCGGTACGCGGCTACGGCGACCGCGACGACGAGAGAACACGTTACGGCGGCGTTAACCATAGTGCTCGGTACGATGTCGCGCGTACTACAGGTATATAGTATAATATGTGTCGGGACGTGCACTTAAACTGCGAACGTCACGCGCGTGTACAATATGTACATACTTAATACATACCAACATGCGCGCCGAGGAACGTAATTGAATCTGCTTCGACATATAGCGCAGTTAAAAATATATAATACTAATCCATTACAGTGCGTAGTGCGTACGTGCATCCGTTAAACTGCAGTGTCGCCGATTGAGTTTTTAAAACGTATTATAATTGCTGTACCATTCCACATTACCTGCGATTATTATGGACCACCGGAATTAAAGATTTTTTTTTAAAATTATTATATCATTACATTTTATTCCAGGGAGTAGAATAATTTCAGTACCTATTTCGTGCTGAACGCAAAATAATTTACCAATAATCAACAACCATATGAGACCATAACCAATTGTCGTTATTCATTCGCAGAGTTAGGGTTTTTTTTAGACTAAAACTTTAAGGTTTCAAAATTATTTTCATTCAAACGACATTTTAATGATTTGAATATATATATATATATATTCAGTGCTCGACTTGGCAAAATTAAAGTAGGAGGACTCTGTTAACTATAAAAAAAGAGCATCCCCATCACTTATTAAACGTTACTAACCCTTAAAAATAAAAGTAGGGGTACGCTAAAATTTCTGAAAAATTAGTTAGGGGACTCCGTCCCCCTGCGTCCCCCTCCAAGTCGAACACTGTATATATTAGGTAGTTATAATTTAATATTCTTAGTTGAGCGTTGCGAATACATCGATTTTGATATTTTAAAATAAAAGAGTAGAAAATTTCAAAGAGTTTTCAATAATAAAAACTAACTAAAAAAACGGCAAACCAGGAATATTTATTTGACTATAGGTTTTTGACAAAAGTTTTTTTTTTCATTCATGAAGAAATAACTATAGAAACTATTGACATCAAGACCGTAACTGGAGAGAAGGGTTCAGGGGTTCGGACCCCCCCCCCCCCGAAATTTTTAAAAGTAGATACATTTTAATAGTGAATTTAGTTTATTGACTATAATTGCATTAAAAATAAAGTTACAAAAAAAAATAAGTTGAAAATAAATTCAATTTTTAATATTAATACCTAGGCTAGACAATTTAAGACAGTTTTTTATAAGTTTTCTTTACCGGAATTTAAAAAGTTTAACGTAAACTGTAAAGTGAAATTAATTTTTTTTATGAAAGTTTTAAAATTAAATATTGACTATACATTGGATATTTAAACATATAGGTATATTAATGATTTATATCCGCTATTAACAATATTTGTAATTTTGTGATTTAAAAAAAAAATATAAATCGTAGATACTTAAGATTGAAAACATCCCATTATTACTTAAATATTTAAATTATGATTTACTATGTACAATGGAAGACGAAAGTATTTAAATTAGCCCAACAAATACTGAAATATCTATGAGACGTATAATGTCCTTCTAAATCTTTCATGCATAAGTATACTTAACGTATATATAAATATCACAAAGATGTCTAGAATTTTTCAATATGCAACCTTTTGTGGGTCTAAACTTAACTGAAATGAGATATCTAAGAGTTAATACCTACATAATATCAAATAAAAGTTAATTTTAAGTTATATATATATCAGTATGTATGTCAGTATTCACTTCTAGGTTAATAAAAATTAATAATAATGATATGATGAATACCTAATAAACAGATATAATTTATGATATTTGCAGCGTTTTTGGCAAAAATTAGTTCAATATACCGTATTACTTGAAAATAATATTATCATTAGTAATTTAAATAAATATTAAATTATAAAATATTTTTATAGAAATAGAAGCTAAAACTACAGTTTTTATTCATAATCATTTTTGATATTCAATGATTCAATTTCAATATTCAAATTGCATCCATCTTTACAGTGACCTGTACGGTTGTACTCAATATTATAAATACTCTTTTTCAATTGAAAGTGGCTTAAATAAATAAATCAAAAATACATTTATATATTATATAAATTAGTATAATGCAAGTAGTTAATATATAATAGTAAAATGTATGTTATCTTTATATCTTACAGAATACAGGATATGAATACCAAGAATATACCAGAATAATATAATATTAATCACAAACGTTTCTCTTTATCTTAAGGACATCCACTTGTGGTACTTTTAATATTTAATCTATTTTATTATTGTTATGGAAATGTAATGTATAAAATGTACAATGTACTCAGCACTTTTATACCAATATATTATTAAATATATTTAATTATATATTATGTACTATATAATATATTGTATTATCGACTCCTTACATCGATACAATAAACCAGGGGTCGGCAATTAGTTTTTATGGTGGTCCAGATAAATTAAAAAAAAAAATTCCGAGGGTCAGAAAAATCTTAAATATTAGTTAATAAATGTATTCAATTTTATATTTTAAACACACTTTAAACACAGTTTAAACTGTTCAAAGCAAATTATTTAATAAAATATAATACAAGTTTCATACAAATAATAACACAATTTTTACTTTTATAGTTTAATGAGGGAAAAGACTCAAACATCTATCATATTTATTTTTGTTGGTCCAGTTATTTTCCCTCCACGAGCCACCTATTACCGACCTCTGCAATAAACCATGATATAGCGAAAAAAGTTTAAATAGTGGCTTAATTTTTACAAAATTCCGTATGGGTAACCGGGTAGGTATACGTAGTAGGATCAAAAAGTTCCCGGAATTTATTTATAGAAAAAAAACTATTTTTCTTATCAAATATCTGTTTATTGGAATTAAAAGTAGACATTATTAGCTATCTGTAGGTTTTGTCGTTAAAATTACATTAGTCTCATGTGAGTCGTAATCGTGTCCATACGAAACGGAGTTTACGCATATTTTCAAAATGTCA
>JACXSJ010000905.1:124349-146091 GCA_014851325.1 Pentalonia nigronervosa | reverse complement strand
GTTATAACTTATGTAGGTATAACGCAAATATAACCGACGAGTAATAAATCAAACTTTTCGGTTTACTTTCATATTTTTGTAGATTCTTAGAGCGGCGATGAATATGTTGGTTTTACATTGATTTGTGTTTTTTATTTTATTTTTTTTCATAATTGTAAAAGTATTTCAATTATCAACTTCGAGGGTGATTTCTGGTAGAAAATTAAATCTAGTTGGTACTTTAGTGGGTTAAAATTAAATAATTTCCCTCACCTTTTTTAATAATTGGGAAAAATGAAAAAAAATTATGGAAAAGGAATATTTTTGCAATACCAATTTTGTTGTTATTCAAAAACGAATTACTGTAGATAAGTACCTACTTAAAATGTTTATTAAATATTTATATTAGCATTTTTAAATGAAATATTTCGGATCTTCATTTAGTTCTTTAAACGTTAATAAAAATTATTGTAGTATGTCAAAAAATCATAAAAATTCAATAAAATATTCCTCATAAGATTAAAGACACTTTTATAGTATAACTAATAAAACTTCTATTTTTCAAATTTCAAAAAGATCCCATCAATATCATGTACGTGTAAAAGGTTGTTTATGGTCAAAGGTTACGAATACTACTTTTTTGTGTATATCTTTCTATTTATTTGTCTTACGATAAAAAGTTTCAAACAAAAATTATAAAAGAGATAATTATCTACAAAAAAAGTAGGTACTATAGTATTATTATGTAAGAAATATAGTTTTTGCGCTATAAAACCTATAGCATGAAAACTTTTAAAGAAATATGATTTTTTATACTAATAGCAAATAATCTTTATGTAAATATCTTGGTTTATATTGGACGTACCAAAATATAAATTTCGAACAACAATTGTAAGGGAGAGAATTATCAACAATGTTATTGCACTTTTTTATCGTATACCATTTCAACCATTTTAGTGATACACAAATTTATGTTAGTAATTAGTAGTATTATTGTTATATGGTTATAATTTTGCGTGGTAAACATTAAAAATTGTATATCCTAAAATAGTAACAATATAATATATTATAAATACTTTTAGTTAATCAACGTGGTCGTTTTTAATTTTATTATTAATTTAGTATAATAGTATATTAAATTTAAAAGAAAATTTAAGTCACAAAACTTATATATAGGTACCTACATTCTACATACTCTACACATCATATTAAGGCCCATGATCGCAATTACATTAAAAGAAATTAGGGGCATATTCCCCTAATTACTCACATGTATAGGCCACCAATGAATTTGGAATAGTGGGCTGGACCCTTCCCAGTCCGCTCTTGGTTGGACCGTATCCTAACACACACACAAATCACAATATCAATTCTACATTATACATAGAACCATTGTTCGATAAAAAATTTAAATAAAATAAAACAGGAAAGCTTTGCATGTAACTCAAATACAACCCCCACACACAAACGCACCCTGAATCACCCCCTTAAACTTGTCATCGTCCCCTTTCAATATTCTTGTTATATGTATATATAAAGCTGTTATAGGGGATGGATATAGCAGCGGATCGTTACTACCCCGTTTTTGGTTTTGTTGTGCACATGTTGTCAAGGAACTGTTTTAATATATTAAATGCGTCTAAGATGTAATATATAGTGACCTCACAAAACTGTAACAGTGTATTATACAATACGGAAATTTCTGGTAGGTGGTACCATGGGTACCGCCGATGGTAGACGATTTTCACGAGACCAAAAATAAATGCGTTTAGTACTCGCGCGTGCGCTTGTACACACACACACACGTGCTCGGCGTGTAGGTACTTACGTAATATATTATGCGAAACACGCCACGGCCCACGAGGGGAGAAAAAAAAATCGTATTCCTTATTATTATTATCATATTGGCGCGGTGTTAGAGACACGCATTGCACCGATTTGTCAGAGGAGGGGGTAGTTTTAGTCATTTCATATATACACGTGTACCGAGGTCAGCGATCGAGCGAGTGAGTGTGTACGCACGCCGTAGGTACATCAATCATAATATTGTATCGTTTCATCGTCATCATACCCCTCACACGATATCGCCGTTTCTTACAATATTATGTAATAATCGTCGGGCGTGTGCAGGTGCCCCCCCCCTCCCCCAACCGCCGCGATCGGCTGCGAGTAGATATGAGGCGCGCTTGAGCTTTTGGCCGTCCATTGACCCGGGCACGGGCGCGACCCGCCCATTTGGGCCGCCGCTGGCCGTCCAATAAGCCGAAAGCTCGTGTATCGATCCCCTCGTTTGACCCTTTGCCGGAGCGGCATCTATGGCGCGCTCGAGTCGCCGTCGTAGGCTGCCGCGATCGCATATATCGCCGTCGTTCCGTCGCATCGGTGCCATTCGCGCGCGCCTCTTCGCCGAATTCGGTTTCCGACCGGTAGTCCCGTCAGCGCGGCGCGACGCGCATGTCGCCGGACACGCTCGTCCTTCCCCGCGGCGACGGGTATAGCCTATAGTAATAATAAGTACATAGGTATCACAGGCACCGCGTCCGTCGCGTTTCGCCTCCACCGCCACCTCCATGTCATCGTCCGGGCGCACGCGCAAAATAGTAATATTATTATTATTATTATTGTCGTACTATACATATATCACACCGCCAGCTGTCGTCGACACACAACTCGCGACGCGGATCACAGTCCGTTGCATACCCATAAATGATAATAATAATATTACAAGTAATGTCATCGCTTTCCCTGTCCGAGGCGTTTTAATCGAACGGGTTTTCTTCGTTCAAATTCGAGTCCAAGTATAATATTATTATTATTTATCGTCGTCATTTTAACCACAATCACGCACACACGCGCGCGGACAGACGGACGTCCGTAACAGTTTTAGGCCGCGTTCACGTGCATATTTATAAGGTGAGTACCTACGCAAAATATATTATACCTAAGCAATAAATAATAGTGTGACACCGTATTGTGTGCTACTATTATCACATCAGTGGCGTGCGACAATCACATATAATATTATATAAAGGCACGCCGCTGTAAAATAATAATATAGTCTGTAAGGCTGTGTAACCTCGTTATTTAGGTCTGTAATGGTATATTATAAGTAATTTATTATTATTATTATTATAGTTATTTGTGATGTTTTTATGTAGAATATTGTATATCATTACGTTTTATGCATTGTTTTATCGCGGTGCGCGCGCTCCGGCCGCATACCGTACCTGATGTGTATCGCAATATTATTATAATACATTAAGTTATCGTATAGAGTTGTTATTACGCATTGTAACACGTCTAACCGACCGTACGACGGCGGTCGGTGTGAATGTTTTTGATTCGCGCGCGTAGGTATATTATAATACAGTCGAACGCGTTGTCAGCTGGAAGACGTTTGGAAAACGAGTGAAATAGTATTACCATTATTGTATACGTGTGAAAGACGCATAAAAATATCGAATCAAATCGGTGGGGAAATCCACGTCGTCGATCAGTGGGGTGGACAATGGTAGGGAGGGAGGCATAATATAATCTTTGATGCGAGACGGCCACTGTATATTGCGTACCTATTGTAATGAGTATATAATAATAATACAGAAGTCTGTTTTTTTCATATACCTAATAGCTATGCAAAAAAAATGGTTTCAATCGATCTTATATAATATATAAGTATATCTTACATATATAAGCATTATTCCATACCTATATTTTATATTTATTTATTATATACATATAGATTTAGTTTAATAATTCCAAACGAATCGCTACTCAATGTATCATAATAATATCAGATCTATAGGTAGAATATACTTAACCTAGGAGAGAAAATGGATTATTGTCGACTGCGGCTGATTAGTTTCCGCGTGTTAGCGGGATTTTGTGGTGTGTATTGTACCGTACAGGACACTAGAAAAAAACGAGGAAGCCTAGAAAAAAATAAAACAAAAATTAACATCTAAAACGAACCGAGTATGAAAAGGAAACACGAATTAGGTACGTGCGGTCTCGCGGAGCCCTGATTACGCGAAGCAGAACAGATAATCGCGATTATGCATAATGTTATATATGTACCTTTATATACGTATGCATGATATGATTCGTATCTGTCGGAGGGCAAGCAGAACCGTTAGAGGTCATATAATAATAATTTACGGGTTGAAGAGCAGCGGGCTCGGATCAATACTTGCGTGAAAAATACAAAAACGACACGGATGGAGAGTTGTGGAATAGACTGTTTTTTTATGAATAACGCATGAACGTGAAAAGAAATTTTGAAAAACACAAACAAACGCTTGAGTATAAAACATATTAATATTATATTGTATACATTACACTATACAGTATTCGTCGTGTCGTAGAGTTATAAAATAACATTATATTTTATGATTAAGCTGGGAAAACGTGGACAGCGCATTCTGGTGTCTTTTTAATGTAAAATGTAAACATTAAAAAAATACAATTTAAAGATGAATTCGAGTGTCTAGTTATCAGGTATCCACTGTAAAATCAATTCGTGGTTGGGCAATCCGCTTGCATTGGATTTGATACTTTGCCATAATGTTTGTCTTGTATTATCAATGACAATTTAGGTATATATATAAAAAAGACACAATAATGAGCTGTATAGCCTATATGGAAAACTCAATAAATATATATATATATATATATATATAAGATATAAGATATAAACGTCAAGAGTGGCCGGGGCATGTATGGAGAATTAATGGACATGTATTAAAAAATGTTCTAATAGGAAAAATAAATAAAAAACGTTTACTTGGTAGACCAAAAACAAAATGGAAAGATACCGTAGAAAAGGATTTGAAACTAATAGATGGAAATGCAATGTTAGACTTGAGAGAGAAAAAATGGAAAAGTTTACAATTATTAGTGGCAGCACAGATTTTTAGTGGACTGTTTAGCTGTTGAAAAAGAAGAAGAATAAGAAGAAGATTATCAACTTCCGTTAGTTTTGATGTATGGTAGAAGGGCGAAAATAAGTTCGTGGTATGAATAGTTATATATAAATAGCTTAGCTTTTGTACTCATTTCATTTATAACTTAATCTGTGTTTATTTCTATTTTGCTAAGCTCAATCTTTTTTTTCAAACCTTTTTTTATTTATTTATTCATTTTAATATATTTAAAATCTATTATTTTACACTTTTGAGAATCATTTAACTAAATATCAATAGGTTTTCTTTGGTTTTTGTACATACCTATTTAACTATCTTCTTTTAAAACAGATAATGTATGGTAATCTTTCTTAAAATGATCGTTGAATTCTGTAGTAGCATCTTTCAAATCATTAAATGACGATAAAACTAATTTACCAAGTTTTTGGTTATCGCTACCTTCAACATGTTGTCCATATATTACCCACTGTTTGCAATGAGTCCAAAGTTGGATTACAGTTGTATTATTTTCATTCAGTATTTTGGCGATTGAACCATAGTTTGAGGTGGCTGATAACTGATAAGTGACTTATGATTACAAACAATTGTATTAATACCCCAATACTCCGTAGTCTGTGTACGTGATCTGAATACAAGTTGTATACAGATTAGTCTTTAGTCACTAGTTTGTATAGTAAATATTTATAGTGGGTCATAAGAAAAAACTTTTTGATAATAACTAATAAAAAGAAAGTAATGACTCTATAACAGCTCTAATAACTAAAAAGTTGTTTTCTGTAGGTCGGTAAAAAGACAATGTGGGGATATAACCCCTAACCACCTTTCCTGGAATGCCATTGATTGAAATCCTTATAAGTCAAAACTGCTATTAAAAACTGATGACGTAATCGTAAAATATAAAAAAATAGTATACAAAATCAAAACTAAAACCTAAAAACAAAACCAAAATCTAAAAAATAAAAATCGGTATCCAAAATTAAAATCAAAATCATGAGTTCCTAAAACTGATATTTAAAAATTGAAATTGAAATCGAATAAATTAAAACCGATATACAAGATCGAAATCGAAATTCGTTCAATAGGTTTTAAGCCCTGGGAATTATATAATTTGGTCAAAAAGTTGTATCTACTTCAAATGTTTATAAAAAAAAATTGTGGGCATTATATATTTTCTATATTTTGTAAGAAATTTGTATTCAATTTTTAAGCCTGAGCTATTAAAGTTGGAAATTTAATGTATTTTTAACTATAAAGATAATTTACAAATTTTTGTAATTTTGATGAATTTTGTCCAACATTTTTAATTTTAGTTTTTTAAAAATGTACTATTGGAATATTTTACTTTCGACTCTATAATATTAACTATACTCTGACAAGCTAGAGAATGCACTAATACAGCTCATCCTCTGCGTTACCATGCCATCGAAACAGATTTCCCATGGCAAGGTGCTGCCGCATGGAAAAACTGATTTTTGTCGATCCGAAACGCGTTCTCTTGCTGTTCAGAGTATAGATCAAATTTGAATATCGAAGTATTTTTCTACTATGAAAAGTATCTTTAGACTCACAAAAAATAAATATTTTTACATGCAATGTAAAACCAATAAATATTATTCATATTGCTCTGTTCAGAATCTAAAATTTTGCTCAGTTATCCCCTCGTCCGTATTTAAGAGAATAAATATTCTTTTCGAAATAAAAATTGGTATTGCTATGTAGTATTGGAATTAGGGTAGATCAACATATATTTCCCTCGAATATTTCCAGTGAAGTAAGTAGATATGTAATTTTCTTCTAATATATTTTAAAAAAATATTTATATGTGAAATTGTTTTTAGTTTTGTTTTAATGTGAAATAATAATAAAAAAAATACATTTCCATATATTTTGATAATTATAATTATATATATTTTCTATATAATATGTATAATATTGATTCTATTCTGTCGATTGATCGTCTCATTGATACAATAAAAAGTAATATAAAAAAATAAAATATCTAATATGAATAAAAACTATTATAACTAAATTATTTTATAAATAAAATATAATTTATGAAATAGATAAATATTTCACATTTTGTAAAAGTTTTTAATTTGAAATTCGTTTCCTAACTCTAAACCCGTATTTTCAAGTATTTTTTTATATATTTTTCTGTAGATTCAATTATACTATTTGGATATTTAATTGATATTTATAATATTTAATGATTGCTAATGAATTTGATTGTTTCAATAAATATCTAAATATTCTGATGCCCATGCTTAGTTCTTACTCGACCTCTAAATTAATTATTGAAATATTTACTTATTTTTTATATCTGTGGTTTTTTTTTTAGAATTATATATGTTCCATTTTCATAGATAAAAAGGAAATTTCAGTGAAAAACATAATAATACCATGCCATTCGATTTTGTAGTAATTTTTTAATTATCTTGTAGATGTAGGTTTTATCAAAATACGATTATTGTTCATCGATATCTGAATCTTTTGCTTCGTCAATTCTATGCTTTGAACTTTACGCCACATACTTTGAAAAAGATAATAATAACAATATCGATTATTGATTTTGATAAAAATGAGTTTAATGGTTTGAACTATGGATTGTTTAAAATCAACACTTATATTTATATAGTTTTTAATTTAAACTCGGAGAATATTATGTATTTATCAAGTTTTGATAAAAATCAACGAAGATTTATTTAATTCATCAAGCTTCATCTGTAGATATAAATATAATCCTACAACGTTAAATAAATGTAGGTACATATATAAAATAATTTTGATTTTTTTGTGCTAATTTTGGATGTTAAATGTATTAATATATTTGAATTTACTTAACCAAATTTAATATTTAGTATCAGTTTATTTAATGTACTGGCGTAATTGTCAACTGTTTATCTATTTATAAGTAGAAAATCTATATTTATATAAATAATTATAGAGTCTAGAGAAAAAATTTTTGGAACAAAATTTTAGAAAAAAATCCCCAAGCATCTACTTAGTATTTGAATTATAAAAAACAGTACTTACCTATATTATAATACCAAAATAAAAAACGTATAAAAATAATAATAATACTAATATTTTCAGTTAGTCTTAAGAAAAAGTTAGCGCTTGCTTGCAAAAGTTGTTGGATATAGCTGTCAAAAAAATAAATAAATAAATAAATAAAAAAATAAATTTACTACGATAATTATCACTAACTGTGTGACCATAATAAGTAAAACTAATTAGTGAGTTGATATTGCATATCGTAATCGCGTTTATTTTGTTAATTTCGTATATGTGTTTGCTCAATAATTGTTAAAGTGCAAGAATTGTTATTTAAAACAAGTTATTTGCTTTCAAATTACTACAAAATAAGAAAATCGTTTAAGTTAAATATTCAATGCTCAATTCCAAACTCTTATAAAACATTAATTTAACGCTCCGATAAACTTTTTTTTTAAAGGCACAACAACCTATGAGGAATCTTGTATTAAATTTTCAAATCTTAGATTTAAATATGACATTTTTTATGAATTTCAAATTTAAAATAATTTTCAAATTTTTGTGGTTTTGACCCTATAATTTCAGACGCACATAAAAAAATATTATGGATTTACGCATACATTTTATTTTTAATTACACTAATGACGAGTCTTGTATTAAATTTTCAAGTTTCATGATTAAGCAAAAAAATTTTATTGATAATAATAAAAAAAAAAAAATAAAAAAATCGAATATGTCTTATACCTATTAATTGCTCAAAAATAGTCAAAATATATTGACAATTTTAAAATATATAGAAAATGCAAATATGCATTGGTGAAAATTGCACGTACCTATGGTTATTATTTTTTTGAGTTACATCAAAAACCAAAATTGATTTTGTAAAAAGTTGGTTTTGCATATAAATTTTCTGTATTTCCTTAGTTTTTTTCTCGACGCGTTTGAAAACTATTGGAAATTTTTTACTTTTTATCTATAAAAATACCAATTAAATTCACCTAACCTACTGAAAAAGATTCTGTTGAAAAAAATTAAAACATTTTTACTGTCTCAAATAGTGACACAAAAAAAAAAACAAACACACAAACATTATTATACAAATTATTATACATTATTAAACCAATACATTTATCGCTTCGCTCAGAATCTAAAATACATTTTTTCCTTTAAAACCCCGAACTTTGTTTTTTAAGGATTTTTTGAGCTTTATTACATTAGTTCATATGATTTTTCTATTGCTTTTTAGTGCTTCAACTTTAAAATCCGTAGTCTCTAGTTATAATTCAGAAGTCCTTTTAATATAGTTTTCGAGTTATTTAAAGCTAACGAATTAGTGAAACGGGTAATCTAATTACTATTAGCACTAATCTTAGTGTCTATATAGTAATTTAACTCAAGTACTCAAACTATATATTATTATTACTTTACTTTGTTGTCATGTTGATAACTGTTGTATACAAATCAATAATGTTATCTGCTGTAGCTAAATATATGCGACATTAGTATGTTATCATATTACCTATATATACAATATTATATACTCACATAATTACTCTGTACTAGTGTATATTCTATAGATACGAGTAAAAAATGTTATTATTTATAATATGCATATGTTTTATATCGTTATAAAAGAGTCAACATTGATTTATAATAATGAATTCTAATTTTCAATTACAGCAGGTATACCTGCCGCATACAGGCAACCGTATTATTTTTTTCCCATGCGTGTGTATAACGTAATACGATTTTCTACGAACGGTTCATTTATTAATACGGTTTAATGACTGAAAAGAACCAAGTAGAACGTGGTGGCACACACTCTGGTGAGTGGGGGTGGGGTGGATGACAAATTATCGAACCTTACCGACGTTATTTTTATAATCTTTAAACGCCTGCATACACGGACACACACACACACACACACACACCACAAACACAGTCACCGTGAGCGTTTTCGGTAAAACTCTTTTTAAGACCCGCGATCAAGCGAATCGCCTGCTGTAATTATACATAGGTATAGGTACTAATGCGAGGCCGTTAGAGCTAGAATTGGTAACATTAAAAAAAAAAAAAAAAAATTAAAAACCGATTAAATCCTATTGTTATACCGAAAAGCCTATTATTTGCCATCAGCTGCCTAAGCAAACCTGCAATAGAGTGTGCTACGATGGCAGCTGCAGGTGCGTTTCGAATTATTATACCACCGCGTCGGCGGCTATGGTGTGGGACCCTAATGGGCCTAATATAGTGACTGTAGCTACTCTAAGTACATTATAATATTATGTATAGGTACGTTTCAACGTTTTCTGAATTTAAACCACGTTTTGAATTTTCCTCACTTTCCGATGAGGTTATACTGAATCGAACGAAATTGAATCGCAATAACACCGCAATATATAACCGCGTATTATAGGTAAACCTTAAGCTGTTGCACAAATGTCTGTTATATTCGTACTACCCTATATAATTTTTTCCTACAATTTCTACATTCTGTTTCTATTATCAATGTTGGGAAAGTTATGAATTAGTAAACTTAAATTGTTAAGTGAACACAATATCGTTAGGCTATAAGTTAATAAATATACACTTTACAAATAAAAAAATTAATTCGTCAAGTTTAAAGTTCACATGGAAAAAAATATTAATTTAATTCAGTTTAAAAAATAGTTAATCTACTTTTATCTACTTTAGAATTACTACGTGGATCACATAAACAGTATTTTGTACTTATCTATTTGTCATATTATTTTATAAAGAAACATATTAATAGAAATTATTGTGGTATTACTATTATTAAAATTATTCGATTATTTTTATTTAATTATCAATTATTATTATTTATTTATTTATTAGTTAATGCATATACCACCATTAAAATCAAAATTTCAAGAACATTTAAATTTTAAATTGATGGATTATTTTAATCAAATGAATTAAGCAGTAAATTAAACTAATTATGTTTTTAAATAAATTAGAAAATTAACTTTAGTTAATGTACTTCCCTCCGTGCTTATTATATTATATTGTTATAATAATATGGCTTACACAAAAACCGGTATATTTATTATATTTCATATTATTATAACATATACGTCATACCTAAAGTATAAGACAGTAAGACACACTTAGTGTGTACACGGGTAATGCCGAGGCGGCGTCGATGTTTGGCGCACAACCATTGAAAACGTATACGTACATTTGATATTATGTGTTATTCAGTACGCGCGCATAATAGTTAACAGTGTACTGCAGCCGCACAGGTATAAATATAATATTATATTGTACGCATACATGGTATATTATACACGGTATACTCGCGGTATACACGGCCGTCGGCGGATGTGTATAAGAACCCAGAGACTCTTTGTGTGTATTATATATACACTGTCTTCACACGTACCTATATTAACGGCGACGGTGCGTGTGCGTGTGCGTGTGGCGGCGTATAAAGCACGGTTGTGTATACCTCTACGCGTACACCGCGGTGTATGTGTACAGGGCGATTCTCGTGTCGAACAACACTCGTCATTTCAAAAACCACTGACGTTATTTTTTGATGGCTACTTAATCATTAATTTTTTGAACATTTTTTTATTCATGTATTCCGAAGCATAATACCTAATACCTACCTCATTAGATTCGGAGTATTTTCGAACTTGATTTATAGACCTATATATAATTATTATTATATAAATCAAATTTCAGACGAGTTACGAGAAAGTATTGAAAGTTATAACAACCTTAAATACTTATATAACTCATAAATACTACTCGTCCGAAATCATTTTTTTAAACATCGAAATTCTTTAAAAAATGCTCTGTTTTGGACAAGAACAATTTAATTCAAAAGCGTTGTGTTATCATTCAAAAGATTGAAAACTTAAAAATTATAAAAAAAAATATTAAAAATATAATTTGTTTAAATAAAATGTTGCTTTGTAACGACTTAATATTATGTAAAAAAATTATTTTCAAAAACGTTTATATAGTTTTAGAAATAATAATTTTTTTTTTGATAAAAGAATCTCTCAGTATACATGTATATGATATGGAAACTTCAGACTGATATTCAACAAAATATCGAGACGTAGTCAAAAACATCATTCGGTATATCCCTGAGCCTGTTTTATTCGTACAAGATCAGTACTTGAATTGGGAAAAAATTAGAAGGGGGGTGCAAAAGTGTAAAAAAAATGTACGTACCTGATAATTTAAATGTCTTATTGATAAGAGTATAATTAGAAGGGATACGCATAAATATTTTCTAAAAAGAAGAAGGCCCTCGCCCCCTTTAATTCAAGCACTGTCCAATACCACATGCACCAACACTATAATATATATTTTATATACACCTAAAATATTGAAGTAGATTACAGATTACCATATAATATGCTTTAAGTGTCAGGAAGTTTTGGTTAGTATCTATAGTCTATACTTACATCGGACCACGCTGTATATTCACGACGTGACTCTCTGCGTATTATGTTATTATAATGAACAAAGTGGATTTTTTTTTTGTAATCTCAAACACTCATTATGTCAGTCAACTTTTGTATTTTTTAAAGCAATCTGTTTTTTTGTTTTTTGAAGTACCTATATCTTTATAATATAATCTACATAACACCTTAGTACCTACTTATACTTTAAAGGATTATAATATTTTTAAGGTCAGTCAATTTTTGTTAGTTATTGTACTTAAAAGTTGATTTAAAACTAACTATTTGATTCGAAGGATTATTATATTTTACACTTAGGAAAAATATCCAATATTTTATTTATTGTGGTGATTCTTGTAGGTATGACTTTTCTTTATATGTATGGATTTATTTATTTTTAATTTCATATTCTGAAAAGGGATACTATACTTAAACCGTTGACATGTGATTGGACATTGGATATTTAAATATCGGTATTTTCAGAATATGAAGTAAGAAACCGGACATAATACTGAAACTCGTTAAGCACTCGTCTCGCTTCGGCGCGAGACATAGTGTGTTTCTGCGTAGTGCCTGCACTATAGCGATTTAAGTTTTACAAAAATTATAAATAAATTACCGCATTTGAAACTGATTTTGACAATCACGCTTGCTTGCATTTATTTATTTAATTTATCATACCACTTTTCCTTAAGCTCAATAAAATTTCAACAAAAACACGAAAAAAAAATATAAACCTCTTCTTTGAAGCACCAAATAATATATATATATAATATATACATTAGTGGCTTGGTGTGGCGCGGTCGTACGCTCAACTGCGGAAACGCTCTGAGTGTACGTACCGGCCGGTGTTGCTAGCTCCCGGATGGCTGATCACCTGGGTTTTTAGCAACAAATCCTTGCCACACATACAAAAACGTGTTCCTCCACACATAGTACCAGGCTAATGACTTCAACAGTTGAAGCCTTAATTCTAATAAAAAAAAAAATATATAATACATTAATGATTAATAATTTTGATAGAGCACTCTTTCTACTCTAAAAGGCATTTGCAGAGAAATTAAATTGTTCGATCACTAAAACGGATCAAAAACGCGTAGAGGCATGATTGTAAAAAAATTAGATTTTCGTTGCAAATAATGTAAAATAGTGTCACATAACGTATATTGGTCAGCTTTAATGATAAACTGCTGTTTTTTTTCGAAGTCTTGATAGATCTAGAATTCTAGAATATATGTTTTGTTTAAAGGTGGTGTGGTCGATACCAATGGTTATGGCTAAGCATATGAATATTATTGTTATATTGTTATGTAAATACTAAAAAGGCCTTTTTTATATTTGAAGTTTTATTTTTTACCCTAAGTTATTGTTTAATGATTTTTTTTTTATTCAGTAAAGGATAATAATGTGTTATTGTATTAAAAATAAAGTTTTATTTTGGTAAATAAAAAAAATGAATCCTGTTTTTTAGTATTTTATATCTAGCCACCTTAACTATAATTACGCTATAATTACGATAATAACGAGTGGATTAAAACTATTGCTCTATTATAGCTTGCAAATATTAATTTTATAAAACATTTTATCAACACATTTATATTTCGTTGTAGGTAACGGTTTGAAAGTAGGCCTAACAAGTAACAATTATATCCATCAAAGTTATCGAACACAAATTTATTCAAACAAAAATTCATTTGACCATATGGATTTTTGAACACTTCATTCGAACACAAGGCCCGACACCCTATTTCATCACAGTATAGAAACACCAATTAGCAAATTTGAAGAATTTAATTTAGTATTCCAATTTATAATCAGCCCGATAAAAAATAATTTTGATATATATATATATATATATTTTTTAAATAAAAATTTATTTTTTACCGCTATAATGAAACAATTAACAAGTACTGCGACCATGGGTGATTGTTTTTACCCGTGATTAGTAGGCGCCTACCTAATAATATTTTATTTCGCACGATAAAGGCGAGACCTAAAAATTCGACTAAATCTCAGCTACCTATCGAGCTGCACCACGATAATATGTGGACACGGCGAATCGCCCTGTATAATATGTACCCGATATCATGCAGTGGCCGCGTGCGCGTGCGTGAACGCTTCGAAAAAAGAAAGAACACATGAATGGCGGCGTCGGCGGCGGCGGTGTAGATGAGGTCGCCGTAGAATGCTCGTGTGCTGCCCGGTGCAGATGATGGCTCGCCCATGGGTCGCCCTCTCGTACAGCGCTCACGCCGAATTTCCAGCCGCCGCAATCCGTTTACGAACGTTACAATAATGTTACATTATTATTTATTATATTATTATCATTATCGTTGTGGCGTGAGCGCGTCGTCACCGTCGTCATGCAGCCACTATGCGAGCGCTCGACAAGACTGACGTCAGTATGGATATCGTACATATGAGTACGTATCCCGGCAACCGTAGTGTAATACGTCTCGTAGTAAAATATTATAATATGCCTATCTATTTATGTTTTACTATTTATTACCGTTTTACCGGTTGTGTATTATGCTATTATCATTGTGGGTTTTAAATCATAGGTACCTACTCCGAAATAGTTTTACGACAATAGTACCTATAATAAAAAAAATTAGAATTTCCTTGTGGTTATAACTGATAATGGGTATGATTTTGTATACTGCAGGATCCAGACAATATAATGTCTTGTTCTTTTCGTCCCCTCCCCTCCTCCTCTAGGGAGTACCTAAAATATCGAAAATTTCGTGCCACACACTTATTACTTGGAATGAATAGACTCGTGGGGGGCTTCGCCTGAATACTATTAGTAACAATGTGACATTTTCTTATGCCAGCCTATCCAATAATTATTATGTTTTTGATATCTATAAAAATATTTTATATCGGGTTTTATTCAATCATACAAATTCATTATCAAAAAAAAAAAAAAAAAAAAGAAAATGTGTTTCTAATGCTTGTGATGTAGAGCGGATTTATATTGAGTTATAAATCATCAAGGGCCGCTGATTTCTTACAATTATTGGATTATAGCGTCATCTACATTTTTTAGTGCTACAACTTACGAGCTCTGTTTATAATATTATTAAATTCAGGTTTTAAATTCAGGCTTCGACTGAACCGAAATCGTATACCCGTATGTGTTGTCTCCGTCTCACTAACGTATAATACATACTAAAGTTTACGTTCAGTAGTTCCTATTTTATGTGGTTATCTCTAAAATAAGTGTGAATTGACCCATTGACAAAATATATGGGAAGAATATTATCTGTGTTCTCTCTTTATTTTTTTACGATGTTTTTATTTTTAAGTTATGAGTATTTTTAAATATTCATACTTTACATAGCTACTTATAACTTATTTCAAAATAAAAATATCATCTTACGAAATATAAATCCAACGAAATAACACAGATAATGTTCTTATCTTTAAGCTTGATAGCAGGTAAATTCACTTTAAAATTTAAGCTAACAACATAAAATTGAAACTGTTGAAAGTAAATGTTAGTAAGTTATGCCAAATTTATAAGTAAGACGGAGACATCACATGAGGGTACAACAGTTTCTTGCAACATGAGAGGGTCAAAAGGAGATATATAATGTGGATATGCAGAGAATCTATTCTATATACCTACCTAATATGCAGACTAGTGACGGCTGGTGTATTCATATATGATACACATTATAATATTTAGGCATATTATGCAGTTGGTAAAAGCACGTCGTCTGTCAAGACCCTCGAGAACACAATATTGTAATAAATAATAGGTGTAAACTATAAAATGAATGTTAGTAAGTATAGGCATAAGGGGGGTAACCCGCCGTATATCTAACAATATTTAAGAGTTATGACTTATGACAGTAGGTATAGTACAATAGCAGTTCAGTACTGACAGTATGTACATTGTATATTAAACTATATATGTATATTATTGGAAAATACCGTTTTCTTTTTCATATACTACACTTTGAATAGATTATAATATGCAGAGTATACTATGTACATCGATCTACAAATGATTTTTAACGAATATAGAATTTATAAAGTAGTTACCTACTCTAAAAAGTAGTTTTCTTTTTACAAGTCAAACTTCCGTTATTTAATTTTATTATTTCATATAATATCATTATATTTATTGGTATATACGACACGATTAACGCCGCCGCCGACTGCGACACTGCAATAAACCGTGATTAGAGTTCAAGTAGCTGCAGATAACGTACCTATATACGTATAGAGTATAGATCCGCTAAATACTGAATAGTTGTACATTTTAATAAAATGCATTTTAAAATTGATGCGAATAGCATTAGATAAAAAAAATCGAGGAAGTCGCTCTGCTATATTGAAGGATTCGAGTATGCATCATTGAGTAGATTATTATAATAAATTGTTTTTTGAATTGAATAATTAATCATTGCATATAAAAAAACTATTCTAAGCGGAGACATTTTGTCAACCATTATTTTTAATGTTATATTTTATAATTTATTTACATTACTATAAGTAATTTATTTTTCCATTAGTAATTTAATGGTACGTTGAACTAATTTTGTATGAATACTTTAGCTTAAAGTTAGTCAAATATTTTGAAAATGTCATTGTGTATAGAAAAAATAATAAATGACATAATTCAAGTCCCTATGATTAAAATATTTGAAATTACTACATAATGACTAATATCGTCGGAAGAAAAATCGTTTTTTTTTTTTTTTTGTTTAAATATTATTTAATTTTGTTAAAATTTTTGTATTCTTCAGAACCAAAATACTGGATAGTATAAATAATATAATATTATAGTATATTATATTATAGAGTCATGGTTATAAAATAAAGTTAAGGGAACCTGCATGAATTCAGTCATGTTTTGAGGGAAAAAATATAGGTAGTTGGTGCCTATCTCTATTTGTACCATTTATAAGCAAATATAATTTACAGTATTTTGGTGGCTTATCAGTGTGCGACAACTAAATTATCTTTAGTTTATTTTTAATCGGTGCACATCCATAGGTGCAAGAACATGTCAATTACAATAATATGTATGGTCACTGTTTTACAAAAACTTTTAATGTTATATAATATATTATAATACAATTAAAGAAATATCGTTTTTACGAATGTAAATATTGTTTGAAAAAATAAATACTGAAATAATATTAAATGGGGTTTATTACAATATTACAGCTATCTGGGGAAAGGTTTCATTTTTTTTATAAATAAGTTTTTTTGTTACTAAGGATTAGAGCATTGTTTTTAGAGGTTTTAAACTTTATTTTTTTTAGGTATAAGTATATTTTTTAATCAATACCTAATTTACTTTACGATTTGAAGATGGCTGTTAACGTTTTGTCGTTGTTATGCTTTTTTGAGTTAACTCATGTTGGTGATAAATGTTGAACTAACAGCTGTGTGGCATTTTAATAATATACAAGGTGATTTACATGCTCACCACCGTTTCCCTCCTTAATAATGAATTTATTCTAATTTTGAATTTTGAAATGTATAAGTATACTTAAATCATATTTTAGTATTTAGATTTTTATATAATTTAAGAAGTGTTTTATGTTAATACAGACTTGTTTTTCAAATACGAGCCTACCCCTTAATTATGTCGTTCTAGCCCGTAATTGTAAATTGTTAAGCAGATGAATTTTTTTGAAAATGTTTCTGTGTCTAAATTAAAATTCAAACAATTAGTTTTTGAGTTATTATACAATGTATAAATTAGATATAAAGACAATATAATCCTTAAAAATGGTATTACAAAAAACAAAGTTATAAAATAAATTTAATATTGAATGTAGTAAACATTATACTCGGAAAAATTTTACTGATTACAAAATTTTGATAAATTAATGTTCCAAAGGTGCCTTAGGTGTCGCAGCCCACTTTTATTTAACTTATACATCTCAGATCAATCCACAACTAACCGCACAATTATAGGTGTATGTGAAAATTATAGAACATATGTATTGGATAATTGTATAGATTATTTTATGTTGCACATAAATTATAATATTTTGTAGTAGTATATACCCATATCATTTGGTGCGCAATCCTGTTATAATTAGTTGGGTCAAAAAAGAAAAAAGTGCGCAATCCTGTTGCAGCCATAAACTTCTATTAAAACCAATATGGTCATATAGTATACAACTCTGGGGTTTGGCCTAATCATCGAATAGAAAGAAAATTCTGACATTTCAATCCAAATGCCTTCGACAAATAACTAAAGCTCATTTTTATGTCTCAAACAATATTATACTCCATAAAGATCTCTCCATTTCAACAGTACAAATATAGCCAAAACTCTCTATAAACGCATTACCGTGAAATTTCATTGATGGATTCTTCCCTCAAGACTACAATCTATTATAATCCTCAATATTACTTATACTTTTGTAAAATATACATATTTACAGATCTCGTAACATAAATGATTGAAATAAAAAAAAAAATTATATTAATTAGGTACTATAATTTTCAAACCATCATATCCTCTTATCAAATTTATTACAATGGACTCATGGATCTATTATTATACACTATCATATGATCATATCATATCACATTATCATAAGCTATCGTACACTAAATTAAAAAGAGGGTGATTTTCATTTGAAAAAAGTAGTTGGTATCATCACAGTACTCTCCTTAAATGGTATGAAAAATCTAAATAATTGAAAAGATAGTTTTAAATATAGTTAAGAATATAGTACTTAAAATTTCCAAAAGATCAGAATTTAAATAAATTCATTATTAAAAGAAAAATGGAGGTGAGCATGGTTGGCGAATCACTCTATGTCATATTTTGGACATGGCAGAAAATTTTCAAGCGTGTTTAATCCATGTTGGTAAATTTAGTATAATACAAAAGTGTGTATTCAATGCCTGTAATTACTAATTCCTATATAGAATATATAGTAGGAAACTATAGTAATATAATAATGTCAAACAATACGTATTATTATTTAGTATAGCTACAGGTAACTAATAAGCCACAATATTATTGATATGCCTGCAGATGATAATAAAGAGAAATGAATAAAACATATTAAATTGAATTATTGAAAATTGTCGCTCCGCCGTCGTGGGCTAAAACAAAAGATCACTACACAGGTCAACCATGTACCTACTACTCATATACCTACTAACTAGTTAACGATTTTTGTTGCGTAAATGCAAATGTACTTACATAATATTATACCTTATGTATAAGTACAATGTAAATAACACCTCTGACAGCTGTAGTATATAAAAGCGATGACGTTTTCAGCGTAAATTTCACTTTATTTGAATAAGTTAATAATATACATTATGTGCCTATGCATATTATAATATGTACACTGCGGTGAGGTAATGCCACAGATTCCGTTTTCTAGGTAGATACTTATATATTAGTACGCGTTATTTACATCGTTTCCCGTTCAAATAGTTTTTATGACAAAGTCGACTTTTGTAACAATTTAATATCATCATAAGTATACTTAAGTAGGTACTTAAATTTTATATTGAATAGTGAATCCCCGATCGTTTTATGAGATTTTATAAAACCGCGATGTTTTATGTTTTTATTAAAATAATAGGTAGGCTGCTTTGGACATTAAACTGAATGGATCTATTTATCTCAGGTTTCAAATAATCGTAAATATACATAATATTTCAAATTTGTGCCATCGAAACGCTGTGAATGGTTATTCTTATTAGTTATTAGTGTTATTACTTATTACGTATATATGTGGTAATTCTTTTTAAGGTAAACACTAATTTTATCAAAATATATAAGAAGTGAAATCATTAAAAAAACAACATTTTTTAAACAAATTATATTATTTTATCATTATTGTTGTTAAGTTTTTTTTTATTTTTTATATGACAAGTGACAACATAAATTCTGAATTTCATAATCCAAAGCAAAATATTTTTCTGAGAATTTCAATGTATATAAATCGAATGCCAATTTAGCTATAGTTATATCTAAAATAAATAAATAAATAAATAAAAAAATAATAATGAAAATTATTTATAATAATATTTTATAAATATTTAGGTTCGAATTAAATTTAGATTAAATTGTAAAATATCTCTTAAAAATATATATATATATATAAAGA
Source organism: Pentalonia nigronervosa (assembly GCA_014851325.1). Lineage (NCBI taxonomy): Eukaryota > Metazoa > Arthropoda > Insecta > Hemiptera > Aphididae > Pentalonia > Pentalonia nigronervosa. The sequence goes on along the minus strand of JACXSJ010000905.1, from coordinate 125,652 downwards.
AAACAAAATTTTTATATTCTAATATAGTCTATTTAATTTCTAATCAGATAGTATAAATATAATTTTGTCTTTTCTCCTATAAATGCCTTTTTAATCTTTCGATAGTATAATTTTTGATATAATAACCAATAATTATGCAGGTACGTTAACTTATACGCAGCAAACGAATTGCGTCCCAAGATCCCTTTTTCATACGAATTGCGTCCCGATAATATTTAACAACTACACTAATTGCGTCCGATGTAAATACATTATTTTCCTTCCCATTTAGTACAGAATTAGGACTGTCAATAGCAACATTAAATATTATATTGTTAAAGTTAGGTTAAAAATATTGTTTTTTATCGTTTCGTAATTATATACATCAAAAATATTGTTTTCGTAGTTAAATATATGTTATATAGTTATATGTAGGTATGTAAATGTAAGTTATATGTTATTCGGTAAAAATTTGAACGATACAGTTTTAACATTATCAAAACGTGTTATTTCGTTCACGTCGTATTTAATCATTTGTTTTCTTAAAAATTCTCGTTTTTCGTATATTTCACGTCTTATTTTCTTTATTTGATGTAAGTATCTTTTTGTACGTTTTTAAGTACATCAATAAATTTGTAGATATTTGGATGAGCAGAATACAACATACCGTTAAATTTTGAATGGAAAGCTTCACAGCTATTTGTTGTCCGTGTAATTGATTCTGAATACATTGCCCATCAAGAAGGAGGAAAGTCACAATTGGGGGTTATATATGTGTTTAAAATATAATCTGTAAATGTTTCTACTTTTTTATTCTGTGGTAAAATTGATACGATATCATCGGTAAAACAGTTTTCTACATCTTCAGGTTTCAAAAAAGGGAGACCAAAAAATATTTTTAGGTAATTAGTTTTTTAGGCTTATTTCTGAATTTAGATTATAATCATTACTCAAACCTAGAGCTTGAATTTTTTTCCACCAACTCTGGCCTAAATGGAATCGGCATCCTTTTAATTCGACAGATGGCCAAACAAATAATGCGGCCGAGTGAATTGCTTTTTCGAAATCAGCAAATAACATTTTTGGTAAAAAATTAATATTATTTTTTATACATTCTGAATTTAAATGAAAAAATGCTTTTTTGTAAGTTTCTACATTTTTGTCAATTAATAAAAAGAAAATTAATGGTATGTAATGTCCATTTGATAAACCGTGAATTGTGAATAATTGTGTAAATAACTTAGGACAACTTTTAAAAGTTCCATCAACAAATATTGTGTCAACTTGACCTAAGAACTTCAAATTAGTTATTGTTGAAAAAACT
>JACXSJ010000905.1:43109-124249 GCA_014851325.1 Pentalonia nigronervosa | reverse complement strand
CATTTTTATCGTTTAATTTAGCATATGACTTACATGTCTTTTTGAAACACTTCCAACGTTGTATATAATTTTTCAATAGTTTATGAAAACAAAATTTAAAACCGCTTATAAAAATCAATGTTTTATTTTTTTCACTAATCATAACGTCACTTACAATTAAACTCATATTTTTAAATAGAAATAGAACAGCGCACAATTGTCAACGATATGGGATGGAAAAACATACTAATAACCGATTACATTTATTTCAGAAATACTCATATAGTCGTATCGATTATTGATTGAGATTATCAAAGGTATATTTTGATATCAGATGATCGGGACGCAATTAGTATAGTCGTATCGAAAACCCGGGACGCAATTAATATGTCACATATCGCAATTTTTATATCGGGGACGCAATTCGTATGCAGCCAACTTATAAAATCAATAAGAGTTTGCGAAGTTCCCTCGTTTGTCATTATTGCAAGTTCGGTGGACGTTAAATATATGTCATTTTTAATGTTTAAAAATATTGTCTTAATTAAGTCCAAATGGTCTACAGTTTTTCAAATTCATACATTTTTTTGAACCTTAAATTATTAATTAGTGGAAACATACTCGTATAATAAAACATTTTTAATTGCATGATTTTACATATAAAATTACTATTTTTGATTTTTTTTTTTTACTGGTTATATTGTCTTAAAATTCCAAGTTATAAGTATTTAAAGTTTAGATAAGTAGAGTATAAGTTTTTAGATTCAACATTTTGTGAAGTACCTCTCTGTAACTCCACTTCGATGATCTAACTTTTAAATATGTATTTTATATAAGATAAAAGTTAAAAGCTATAAGCTTATGAGTTATGACTAATAATCTACGAACAATTCGAATCTTATATACCTAATTTTTTAATTCTCAAAATATAAAAATCTATAAAAAATCTGCTTATAAATTTTAAATTAAAAAAGTATGCCGTCATTCACAAAAGTAAAAATGTGGGCAAGTGGGTACCACTCCATTATATATTGTACAATAAGTATTAAGTGGGTCACTGTGATAGGTGTGTTCAATTTGAACTCAATAATGTATCTTTATACACGAAAAATGATTTTGAGCGGTCTATAAATTCAATTTAGTCGAATTTTAACTTAAAATATATATAAAAAAAAATGTGTTTGTATATTTTTTTTAGATTTTTGGGTTTAGTATGAACTATTTATAGGGAACTATGTATTATGTATATTGTCAAGCCTTGGATTTATAAATATTGAAAATGTTATGAATGTTTAACTATTCTAATTATAGTGAATTTTGTCTATATATAAAATTCAAACAATAGTAAATAAAATTGTGCTCGTTTGTAATTTAAATATTTGTATGTTGCTATAAGAACAACTTGTGTGGTGCCTTGTATATATTTTTCAAATTTCGAATACCTTTTTAGGTATTAATCTTTGTTTTTACAAAGATTTTATCATGTTTAAATCAACAAATAAACTAAAAAAGTCAAAAATTTCAAATATTTATAAATCATAGCCCAAAAGAGTTAAAATATTTTGAAAATTATATCATATCTATTAAATAGTAATATGAATATTAATTGAAAATTTCACTGAGAGTTTTGTGATAAAAAATAAAATCAATTTCATCAAAAACTGGTTTCGTGTACAATGTTACGTTTTTCCCTATTTTTTTTTTTTTTTTGTATTTTTCTGCCTTTTTTAAAAATTTCTAAGAATTTTCATTTTTGACCCTCTTTAAAGAACCAATTAGATCTAATTTAATATCAGAAACCATCTTCAAGGTTGAAGATTAAAGTATTTTATACACTATTAAACGTGTAGGTATACAGAAATAAAAAGAAAATCATTGTAAAATCAATACATTCATCGCTTCATCCAGAATCTAAAAGTGAAAAAAAAATTGTGATGATAAAATATAACAAAAGTACAATATATTTTCAAAAAATTTGTTTAGTTACAAAACAGATTATGTAAAAAAAAAATCTGTTTCTAAAAAATGTCAATACTTTTCTATGAAATATGCTTTTAAATGAATCCCATCGTATAATTAATTAATATAGACATACATATAGCCATATTTCAATCACGAAGAAGATACATTTAAATAAACATATTTATTTGTTTTCGGTTCACTTGCAGTATATCTATACCGTTTATGTAAACACAATTAATATTATAATACATTCCGAACACCATTTTCGTTTTTGTATAGTCGGTGAATAGGGTGCGGCTGTGTGATGCTGCGGTGCTTATGTATTGTGCGCAAGTCGTTTGGGATGGACCGATCTCATCAGAGCTTCGGTCCCTGCCTCTTTTATAAAAGGGGGTGTGCGATGCGTTTGCCAATTCGTCGTTCGTGGACACCATTTTTCACGGTTATTCTTTTGTCGTATACATACATTCACTAAGTATGCTCATTCTTTCTTCATTAATGCAATTATTTAAAATCTGATTATTAAATTTTTAAATATACTTAAAAACTATATTTCCAAATTCTTGAGATTTCTTGTAAGTACCTTACTCGAGGAGTGTCATGTGAAAATACAAACTTTTATTTTTTAAATGACAATCTCGTCTTTTCTACTGTACATTATTTAGCTAACAGTTTTTCTGAAAATGTTGTTTCTCAGAATTAAAATTCGAATGAGTAGTTTTTATATTTTTATGTTTTTTAATTTTGTGTTTTGTAGATCCGTGATAATGGATTAGGAAGATATGATGTGGGCTATATACTTACTTTTTATCAAATGTGTCAAATCTAGGGTCCTATTCTCGAAAAAGAAATAAGAGGTGAAAAAGAAGGTTAATGAACCAATTATTTGATGTACCAAAATAAAAATTTGATAGAGTATTTATTACTTTTTGAGTTATTTAACTTTGTGTACTAAGAATAATAGGTCCATATAATAATGGATTTGGAAGTTATGGAGTTTATTGTAATTTGAAAATGTTAGTACCTAATTAATAACATTAATCTATCAATATTTATAAACTGTAAAGGTCTAAGTATAATAAATATTACTTCTAATATTACATATATTTTGATTACCTAATGTAAAACCATTTTTAAGGACTATTATCTTTACCTAGAAAAACATTTTAATAACTGAGAAACTTTTCATTTGAATTTTGAATAAGGTATATAAATTATTTTTAAATAATTATCCACTAAATAATTTATTATAAAAAAGATTTTCATTCGAAATACAAAAGTTTGTATCATCATTAGAATTGGACACTGCTTAAGGAGTACAAAAGAAAGCTCAAGAATTTTAAAATGTAGTCTATAAGTAAGTGTATTTAAAAATTCCAAAAATCAGAATTCGAATAAATTAATATTATTAAAGAAAAAACTGGGATGAGTCATGTTTGGCGAAACATCCTGTATAAGTACAATAAAATAATGAAATATGCGTTTCTACATACACAATCACGCTATATATGCGTGTGGTGCGTGTTTTACTGCACGTTTATTTATTGTCCACAAAACGTCTTAATAAAGATAGAAAAATATTTTTTATTTTAAGTTTTTATATTAAGTTTCATGCGTATGGAATATATTTATCGTCTAATACTATAGTACCTAATATACATTTGAATTTATAAGGGTAAGTTCAAAGTTCGTATTATATATTTATATGCATTGTGAATCGATAATCACCGTTTTAATAAAGTGGAAATAGTTAGGGTAACAGCTAACAACGTATTATAAATACGAGGATAGCGTTTGAGTTAGCAATAAAATACCAAAAATCTCGTGTTTTATAGTATTAAGCATTTACTTTAGGTTAGCGATAACTTATTTCAAACTATGGTTACTACCTTTATAGACTTGATTATTTATGTGATATTTTCAGTATTTCACCATATTTAAATAAAATTGCTTAAACTCATATTTTAAATAATAATCAATTGTTCTTTCCGCTTTTCATCGGTGATATATAATTATGTGCATAGTTTATTAATGTGTAGGTACAATTATTATTATTAACTATACTTATTATAAAATTACACAGATACTATTATACATAATTATGGTCATTTTAGTAAGCCGTATGCATATATAATGAATAATTAATATAATATTGTACACTAGTTTTAGCGATTAGCGTTACTACATCAGAAAAACAAACATAATTTGGTACTTACAACTACTATACTCATAAGTAATAATTAAAATATAATGTGAAGAAAAATCATTGAAGAATATAAGTAGATAACCACCTATATAAAGTAGGTACTTTCTATAATGAACCACCAATTAATATTTTAGGCGTCACAAGCAATTATAAAATTAATAATAAATTAATTTTAAACCAGTCGAAAAATATTTACACTCAACTTAAGAGAATGATATCAGCGCATTATTTGTTTTCTACTCTCTCTGACAAAATGTACGTTCAGCAGAATTAATCTTTTATCGTTAGATAGAATATTAGAGTGAATTGACCTATTACCAAACTACAAATTTAAAACATCATTTGTAATTGATTTTTTTACGATATTTAAATTGTTCAATGATTTATTAGCATTATTAAATCGTAACAATTTTAATACTCATATAACTTGCATTCAAATGGAAGTATCGTAAATATAATCACCACCAACGCAGATAATGTTCTTAACTTTAAGTTTAATGGTAGGACGATCGATCTAATCTCAATTGTAACAACACTAGATCGGTTCTGTTGAATTCAAATTTCTGATGTTGGGCGTGGGTCTGAACGAGAAGTCAATTGTACGCTGGCCTAACTCCTTAAATATAATTATGACGTACTGTTTCATTATGTAGTCAACAACTGAGTTTAAGGTACAATATTGTGTCACAAATCAACAATGCACTTTAATAAAATTACTAATGACTATAATAATTAGTTAATAATAATTTATTAATACGTATAGTTATAATTATCTTCAATAATATTCAATATATATTTACTCGAAGTATTTGAAAAATATTACAATACAATTTGGTTAAATTCAAAAATTGATATTTTTAAATTTTTTCGAGACGAATAGCACTTGTAAGGTAAACACTTCTATGCAGGTTATAATATAAGCAGATACAATTTAATATATAATTATAATATTTATATAATTACCGAAATTTTGATTACATTTAAATAAGGTTAAATAATAATTTACAAGGGAGATGGTATTTTGCACTAATTTTATTACTTGTAATTTGCACCACAAATAACTTTTAAGCGCGTATATAATTTGCGTCAAAATATAAAAATTAAATATTTATTTTACGCTACATTTAAAAATTCATTTTGGTAATTTGTGCTACGACAGAAAACGAAATGGAATATGTAATCTGTGCCACACATTTAACTTTAATTGTTGGAATTTACCAGATAAATTTACTGGCATCGAATGGGAAATACGATAATACTAACGCGTGCCGGATGTAATATTATTGTGTTCTACTATAATAAGTAAAGACGAGATCGATTACGTTTAATCTAATAAAAATTATCAGTTGTCAAAATATCGAACAATATTGAATAGCAGTATCGTGATATTTACAGTTAGTCCGATATTAATCGCGTATGCGTTCATATTTCATATTTCACATATCAAAATTATATAAAAGTATGATAAATGGATAAAAATATCGGTGAAATTATTAAAAGTACTAGAGACAAAGATTTATTATTATTTGAAAATTTTACGTACTGAAAAGTTCACGAATCTAAAAATTGTTCAATATGGAGACGTTGTACTGTCAGAATTTTTATTCCAAAAGTGTGCACATCTTTAGAAAATATTGTACAAATAATTGAAATTGTAAATAAATATAACGGACATAATCAACCGAGTATAGACAGAAAAATGTATTCGAATGGATGTAAGAGGAAAGATATGGAAAATCTGTATACTAAACCAAGTAAGATATTACGAACAAAAATTTCTGAAAATGTATCTAATTTATAAATCATCATTAGGTATCGATGATATATCACTGGTATGGCGAAATATTTATAACGTCCGTAGAAAAATGGTGGCATTATTACCAAAAACAATGGAAGTATTGCAAAAGATTATAAGTAATTTTGATTTAAAAACGGACTTCAAAGAGCAATTTTTATTAATCAATGATGCAAACTGTCATATATTAATGTTTTTATATGACACGAATTTAAAAGTTCTATGCTAATCTGAGATTACATACATGGATGGAACTTTTGAATATTGTCCTAAGTTATTTACGCAGTTGTTTTCTTTATATACCTATCACTTTTATTTGTATTATTTCCAGACAAAAAAACTTCAACCTACGTCAATTTATTTAAAAATATCATAAATTTGTGTAATGCATGTGAACTTTATCTAAAACCAAATTTATTTATATATGATTTTGAAAAAGCAATACATGTAGCATTGGGACAAGTTTGAGACGACACAAAAATATTCGATTGTAGATTTCATCTAACTCAATCGTGGTATAGAAAAATTCAGAAACTAGGCCTATCATATGTATATCAAAATAATAAAACAGAAGAAAGTAATTGGCTACTAAACCATACGTTTGGGTTGCCATTTAATTCTCCAAATGAAGTCAGTTGTTGTTTTATTGAAAATTTTATGTCATCGATTCCTAATGACATAAGATTTCAAAAATATACTGTTTATTTAATTGTACATATATCAGTAAAAAGATTAAATTTCTACCAATAATTTGGGCTGTGAATATCACGTCACTAGTTTTCACTGTAAATGCTTGCGAATCATATCATTTTCGTTTCAATTCTGAGTTCTATCACCCACATTTTACTATTTGTCTCTTTTTGACGTACTAAAAGGATTTAAAATAGAAATATTGATTAAAATTAAAAGTATACATTTTAAAAAAACAAAATTCTACTAAAAATAAAAATCGGTTAGAAAATTGTCAACAAATGTATGAAGATTACAGACAAACTAAAACTGATAGAAAAACTTAGTTTTATCTTTAAGCTACAAATATAAAAAGAAAGTGAGTAAGCTAAGTATTATAAGTAACTAGGTATTTTATTTCAAAAATGATATGTTTTATTACGAAAATTTACTATTTTGTTATATACATTTGTTTATAATTATTTTATATTTATTAATTTTTTTTAAATTTTATTACTAAACGAATATTGATTTATTTAATATATATAGAGTACGTATACTTATATAAATTTATTTATAATTATAATATTATTGATTTTTATATTTTTTATTATACTAAACGAATATTGACTTATTCAATATAAATAGATTATATATATTTATTTACAATTATAATATTACTGATTTTCTATTAAAATGAAGTTGATTGATCAATGGTTAAAAAAAATTATTTAGTTATTTTAATGTGGCGCAAATTACAGTTTTAATAAGGTGAAGAATGGTGCAAATTACAATTTTTGTAGGTACACAATAGTGCAAATTATTTAATGCTCTTTTATTTAGTTTTGTGTGGCGCAAACTACAACCTTAAAAATGGCGCAAATTACTAAAATTAATTTTTAGATGTGGCGCAAATTACATGAATAGTCTTTGGGATGAGGGGTTGTTTTTTGTACAAATTACATATGCCCATTTATATAGGTACCTACCGATATAGTTCTGCCGATCCAATTAGTGTTTGTAATGGCAATTTGAGATAACGTATCACGAGAGTAGCTGAGAGTTATCATAAGAATATTTTATATTCGTTTAATATTCGGTCGGTGGAATCACATATATTTTATCACTAGCTGTATAATTTGATTTAGCCCGGGAAAAAATTAACAAACATAAAATACAGGTTTATTTCAGTTTTAGTGTACTTACCTCAATTCACGGGCAAATCGGCGTCGATGTACCTCGGTTTGTGAAATATTTCTACTTATATGGTCAACCGCAGGTTACGGATTGGATTTAGCTCTTGGTATATTTTTAAACGTGATTCAAACTACTCTCTAAACTTTTCTGATATCTATAAAAACAATCTCTAAGATTTTCGTTAAAATCAGATGAATAGCTTTTGAGTATTTATATAAGCTACAACATACATTTGGCTTAAAGATATAATTTCTTTAGTCAAGGCTATGTAAACGCGAATTACTTCCATAATTTAGAATTTAAATATGATATATATATACAAATTCAACTGTCTTAATATTTTATATCGATAATATTTTACTTGTTTTTACGTGCATGATTAGGTATAGGCATATTCAAAATGTATTCATTGTAAACATTTTTTGACAAAAATCACAAAATTCATCCTACACTATTATGGAAAAAAAAACGGTTATACTAAACACACCATCTGCTATATTCGTAGATATAATATACAACCAACGGAATAAACGGGTGGTTTTACGTTGTTGAACTGCTGCAGGTGTGTTTTGATATCGTAATTATAATGGTTCGTTGCGCTTTCCCAGTCCACAGTTGTCGTTAACCCTTTATTATTAAAAACAAACTTCAAATGCATGGGTTTTACAGAACTTACATTAATTATTGCGTTATTGTATATTGTATTATGTTATACTGTTTCATGATGATCACGTGCCACAAACATCAAATGAAACGGTATAATATCATTCAATTATAATTAAAGAAAACATACTTTTAGTTAGGTATCTAATAAATATGCAAATGCATAATATTGTGTTATATAATATATAATATGAACAATAGATCATAAAATGTATTAACATATAAATGCAATAACAGAGCTATCCGCGAAAAACCAAATTCATAAGTATGATATCTATATGTGGCTTATTTTATATTATAGTTGGTATGTGTTCACTTTGCTATATGTATTATATAATTAGTAGCTGGTGTACGAAACCATTCAAATTTTTATTGCCTCAAAAATTTGTCTGAATAACTAATGAAAACTTTTAAATATTATATACACCGTAAACATCATAAGTAGAGACCGGATTTATATGCGTTTAAAATCCTAAAAATAAATCGGTTTTATGCTCAATAATATCATCAAAATAATCTTTTATATACATAAACATTCTTTTCTTGGAAATATAAAATGTTTCATAAATGTATTAAATACTGAAGAAACAAATAAAAGTAACAATTTATAAAAATTATAAGATGGTTGAATGAATTCTAGTTTTTAAAAAATTACTTAAACTTATATTTAATTTATACTTGATGACGTATTGATGCATATTGATTAGGTATATTTTACACGTGTTATTGTAGCTCATAGTTACACACCGAAGATTCAACCTTATGAATTCAAAAATAACAACAACAATATCAGTAACATGTTTTTAAATAATAAAAATAAAAAATAATAGTGTATAGTACAATAACAGAATAATATGTATTAAAAGAATTTTAATTTAATAAATTCAGCCTGATGAGTTCAAAAATAGTTCTCGCCTTTTCATATTTATAAGGGTAAAAACTAGCGAGTTTCACAGTTCTTTTTGCATTTTTTTTATAAACCATTACAATTTTTATGAAATATTTAAATTAAACCTCAATATATTCCAAAAACATATCATTCTGCACAAAAATATTCTCTAGCCTTGAAATATGTCTTTTTAATTGGTAAAAATGTTTGCGTGCCAGTTTATAGGAAAACGAATCGTCGAGAAAGCTCGTTCAATTGGATCTGCATACTCTCAGTAAAAGTATATAAAACATAAAAATCCTGTTTCTAAATTCATAAACAATATGCATATAAATTATAACCCCTCGTATCTCCATATCCACCCGGAAACCGAACGTTGAAAGTAATAACATTTGAATATTGAAAAAAAAAAACCCCCGTTAATGGGTGGGTAATATTTAATATTATGTTCTTATTTAATTTTTAATTTCAATCGATCACAGGCTTGTTGCTATTATGCGCACAGTACATACGTTTATTAAGAATTGTCGTAGTTATCGTCATTGTCCTAATTTGCGCGGTGGTGGTGGTCGTCGTCGTCGTCGTCGTTGTCCAGACGTCCGGGAGTGTTTTGGTCTGAAAGCATCTCGTCCGAAAACGTGACTTCCGGGAATATCACTTCTGGCGGAGCGTCTTTGAAATGAGGGTGACGCATTTCGAGACGCCGGTATATCTGCGATCGGTTGAAGATCACATTGCTGATGACCTCGTCCAGGCAGACGTTTTTGCGGCCGCCACGCAGACTTTGGGCACGGAACCGGTGTTCCATCCAAGCGGCCAGCTGGTCGTCGGCGGTAAGATAGCCGGCCGCCTGCAGTTGGCCCAGGGCATCGGCCTGGAGACCGGCCATGTAGTGGTCGGCCATGGCCCGCGCGTGAATGGCTCGGAAAGTCGGTCCGGGCGCCGCGCGCTCGGCCGCGGCCAGCGCGAGCAAACCGCAGCGCCGCCGGCCGGCCTCGATGCGATTCAGCCGATCCAGTTCTACGCGCTCCGCGCGGCGCTTGGCCACGTAGACGGCCTGTTCGCGCCGGATCGCGGCCGCGTCGTCCTCGTACAGCACGGTGCCGGCGGCCTGCTGCAAGACGACTTTGACCAGCGCCTTGGCCAGCGGGGTCATCTCGGTCTCGAAGTCCAGCAGATCGCCGTAGGTCACCTGCGTGTGCGCATCCAGGCCCGTCTTGCACTTGACGGTCACTTCCGGCGGCTTGGTAAAGTAGCCTGGCGACAGGTCTGTCTGCGCGGCCGCCTCCGTGCCCCGCCACCGCGTATGATCTCCCACCGGGCCACGCGCGCACTGCACACCGACGTGGACACGGCCCGCGTCTTCGGAGGCCAGCTCAATCTTACGCCGCAGCCGGAGACGGGCCTCGCGGAACTTGCGCCGCATGATGGGCGACCTGATCGGCGAGGCCGGCCTGACCCTGTTCGCCCGCTGTTCGTGCTTGCACACGCCGTTCGCACAGCAGCCGGGCGGCCGCCGGGGCAACGGAGCTCGCGGAGCCGTCGGCGGACAACCCAAGTCCACCGGCTTCCAGTTGACCAACAGCATGGTGGCGTGTTGTGTTGGGCGAGCCGTTCACAACACTGCACGAGTATGATTATTATTCGTAAATATTAATACTTCTGCCGCAAACGATGGACACGCCTGCGAATGAGTGTGCACACCGATTAATACGTTTCAGTACAATATTACACCGTCGCCATCGTTACATTAAACATATTAACACGAGTGTGATGTTATCTGTGTTACTCCACAACAGCCCCGCGATCTGTGAGAGTTTTCCGAGTGCGTTCCAAAGTTATATCATTTTTTTTGTCCTAGCTTAGATGCGTCCCAATTGATTGGAGTTACCCCCGGGATACACCGGAAGTCAACTGGATTCGCCCCAAAAATATTTGCTCGTTACTATTTATTTTATTATTCAGGATCACGCCAATTTTTTACATCATACTTTAAGTTTGAGCGAGTTTTCTAATTTTTGTAATATTTTTTTTTTTTTTTTATATATATCAAGCATTTATAATTTTATTATTCATTTTTGACGATTTTGAAAATTAAAATCACGCGTGCAACTACTTGTCTATCGTGGCACTATTCACACTTATTGACCATAAATGAGTCGTAGTCGCGCGTGCTAAGTAATTATCAAAGTTAAAAAATAAAATACAGTCGCCACAGATACAGTCGTTGTTGTAAAAATTACGAATATAATATAATATTGTACACTTATGTATACTATTTTAGTCGATCTGCTCTTAAAAGTTTTGGCTGTTATGATATTTTGTCGATTAGACTGCGGTCGTACTTCCGACATCTCGATATCTCATATTTCCATCTGCATTCTTCACATCGCATCTTTAATTTCCCTAAATTACCACCACAACACACCCACCTGTTGTGTCTTTTTTAATCTTTAAACATTTCCTTCAATATTCAAAATATTTCCTCCACCCAATAAAAAATGAATATACTCTTCGTACTATCATTTATTTTTATCCATTTACTGCAGGCTATATAATTTTTATTTTGTACGTAATATTAATGTCTTACTATAACTATAATTTTTATCTCGTGAATTAATTCAATGTTGTAATATTGTCATAACTAATTTTTTAATAAAGTTTCGATAAAAAAAAATTTTTCTATAAATTTAAGACAATATGAATTACCATCTAATTAGGAACCGGAAATCAGAATACAATTTATATTATTCTATTATGTTTACATGTACAGTAGTTATGAATTATTGTCGTGACTATATAGTTTATATAGGTTCCATACTATAGTTTTAAAATAAAATATATATCACAAAAAATGGGCGGTATGCCTCATGCATGATTCATTCCCATGGGTTAACACGTATTATAATTTGTGTATAATAGAATTTGTAGTTATGTAATGCAAAGGCAATTAAATTAAATTAATAAGAGTTAATCAAGGTTAAATTTTATTTGTAATTACACGTGTGTGTCATTTGTGTTAACTTAATGATCAAATCAAGTCTTGTATTTTTTTTATTTAAAATCATTGTTTCAGAGGTACACGGTGAGGTAACAGGGCGTGTTTAAACAAAAAAAGTTTTTTATTTATTACCTAATTAAGAACTTATGGATATATTATGTATATAAATATGATTTTAACGTTTTGTTTTTCAAATTAACTGAGAAAGCCAATTTTGAAATTTTGAGTTATTACAATGTCGTCAACTAGTTAAGAAAAAAGTTAACGAAAAATCTTTTGATTCAGCTTTAACATTTTAACCAACTTATGCTCACACCTCTGATGCAATATGGTATCTTGCGCGCAAACGACTGCACACTGCGCAAATTCAAATCAGTTCTGAAGAACGGGGAGTTGTCAGAGTGTTCGTTACGTCATTTGTAGGCGCATAGATCACGAGGAGGGTTTGGATGGTGTTCAAAAACACCTCTAGAAACGTTTTCGAAATTTTTTTTCGACATTCGGCCATGTATAGGATCAATTTTGCACACCTGTGTGACTGTGTATTATATACATAAGTTAAATATTTTTACGCGATTGTGTGTGCGGGACCGGGACGTGAAGCGCATATGACTTACGGATGTCAGTGTTTATATATTTATGTATATAACATGTGTACACGGCCGACGACGATGGGTTTCAACCAATTGAATTTTAGATTCCTATATATATATATATATATATATATAATACCTATTATTAAAAAATATATACATATATAAAAAGTAGATGAAAAAATAAAAACCATTCACTGTTGTTCAAGTCCCGTGTTTTCACAGCAGAACGAAAAAAAGATTATTTTATTTTAATGGTAGAAAGGCCAAGATCCGTCCCGGGTTGTCGCACATTGTAACCTTGAATCATACCGTGAGCGTTTTTTTTTTATTTTCCACCCGACTCGACATTATTACAACGGCGGCGGCGTTGGTCGACCTACGGGACTTTCGTCGCAGTAATTGTGTATCAAATCCACAAACAAAGAAATCTCTTCCCCACCACTCTCTCGGGAACTATCTTTCACTCTCTGTCTTTTTATCTCTTTCTCTCTTTTTTTTAATACTATAGTATGCACGCTAGGTAGCTATAGATACTCATAATATAGCCGTTTTCCGTAATTTTTCAAATTCGACATAATATACATTTTACACATAAAAAATATAGCGTACTATAATATAATATATATACTTTGTTGTATAAACTCTTCGTCATTCTCATTTTTCTCTATCCTCGCCCACTCCATTATCAATCCACGTATAATGTATAAATATTATACGAAAAAACGTGTAAAAACTAGTTCATGTATGCTATATGCGAGAGTATTATTTTGGTCGAGTGGTAAATGATTCAATAAGTACTAAACGAAATATAGAACGGAATGAATTAACTTAACTAAATACCACTGTCCCTATCTACAACTCGACTAAATTGTTCTGTTCATGCACGATTAGTTATTAAAATACACGCTATTCGACTAAAATACTGGTATGGCCTAAACTATATATAGCCATATGGGCTTAAACGCCCGCCAATTTACGTTCTTGAGTACGGCGCCGCTGCAGCTTTTTTACAACGCGCATTGTATAATATTGTATGATATACATAATTTGATACACTGTGCATCGTATTTATAAAATTATAATATTGTGTACTACCAATATAATATACTCCATCGCTGTACACATAATACATACCATTTACTATATCGAGTACCTATATAGACTATATGCTCAATGATAATATAGTTACCTATACATATATATATCGACCTGGTAGTATATACGAATGTAACGCATATAACGCTATATTCAGTTTCGCGTGAAAATCGTTTCCACCATGGTGGATTACACGCGTATAAATAATACCGACACTCGCTACCAACGTCTGTATATACCTGGTCCTCGACCTCCTCGTCTTTTTTTGTCCTTCTCCTCTTCCTGTACGCGTGTACACGATTTCGTGTACGCTGCGGACGGTTAATATATTTCACTAGCGTAGGAAACAGCTGTCGATATGAGGCAACGACAATAAATTAAGATTTTATTACCTTTAGCTAGTACAATGTACGTACATGGATATAAGTTATACGTAACACACTACTACAAAGACACAACAACAAAAAACCAAAACTCAATTTTTTTTTTAAAAAAATAATTTTCTTAACTCTGCCGAGCCGCGGACATGATGTACCCCTCGATACACACGGCAACAACAGTTACAATACGATATTGATTATAATAATTATATTAGTATACGTCATACGCGTATTATTTGTTCAGAGCACGTTTGAACATGATAGTACTCATAAAACTTTACGGTTACGATCACGCCCTCCGCGCCGACTTCTCTACAGAAAGCACAAAAAAATGAAAACCTTCCTATCACTGCGCAGTATTAGCTGCTATGGAAATAGGCGCGGCGAGGGGGTGCACTTACAACTATAAACAGCTAGGTTTTTTTCAAATTCCTTAATTGTATTTTCAATGAATTTGGTATCCTTTTCTAGTCTCTTTCTATATACACTCATCATACACAACACAAATAAACGGTCATCATTCATACTGACTGTTCCAGGTCTTGACTTGACTCAAAGTACTAAATGAACATTCAATACTGTAGGTTGTTGTTAAAAGAGTTGGCCAGAGATGGATAAAAATTTTTTGACAGTCCGATCAAATCTAAGTATTCAATAGAATCTAATGGTTTTGTATAATTTTTTCATATTTCATACCATGTTGTGGCTTCAGTTACAAAATTTGATGGTAAAATATTTCCATATAGTTTTATAATATCATTTTATATGCAATTAAACTGTCATTATTTACTAAGTTTTTCTTAGCACGAAGATCCTCATAAAAAAAAATGATTGATTGTGAGTTTTAGAAAAACTATTTTTTAAGGAAGATATGACTGAATTGAGATAAGAAACAAAAATTGATCTTCCGAAAAAATCTTCAGGGTTTTTTAGACGGATGATTTGATCTTTGAATCTGTCATGCAGCCACTCGAGGGATATGTATTTCAACATCAAGTTTTTCAGCATATTCAGGTATTAAATACGTAGCACGCTGAGGAATACACACACGATTTATAACAATTCAAATTTTATCGTATAGATTCAGTATAGAGTACATGTGTACGTATATATATTCGATACACATAAATCGGTCACTTTTTTGCATGCGATAAACTTACGAGTTTTCAATGTAGCATAGAGGCTACTATTATTATTATCGGATTTTCCAATATCCGCATTATTTTGTAGCCATCGAAAAAAAACTAAAATAAATTTGTATTGTCATATAATTTGAAAATAATATTCCTACGTATTTAACTTAAATAGTTTAAGTATTATTTATAAATCAGTGTATATATTATGTACGATGCACCCTCCTGACAAAATTGCTAGCTGCGCCTATGGTTTTGTATGGGCAAAGGTGGCAAGTTGATGAAAACAACTCGAGCAGGGGCGCACTCAGGGTATTTTTTTTAGTAGGGGGCTAAATAAAAATTTGTTTTTAGAACAAATGTCTCCCGGTTCCTAGTATGGCATGTATAAATAAATAATATATTGTTATAATATACTTAAATTTCGATGTAAAGGAAGCAACCATTTTAGAGGCTTAAGCCCGTTAGTTCCTCCCCTTGGGTGCGCCCTTGAACTCGAGTTTGTCAACTTAATTCAAAATTACGAACGTTAGTTATACCCGCATTTATTTTATCTGTCTTACAAACGGACAGCATATATTATATAGACAATTTGAGTTCAGCAGTTCCAATTTTATATTGTATTGTTAGCATAAAAATTAACCAATTATCAAACTTAAACGTAAAAATTATATGTGCTGGCTGTCGTAGGTTTTTTACAATATTTTTTGATTTCCAAGTGACTTATGTCCAAACGTTATATCTCCAAACCTCGTTCCGCTGCTGCCGGGGCACGTCCGATTTCAATGTGTCGCTGGCAGAATAAAATAATATTATTGTCGTGCGGTCATTTCCGTCACATTTTCACGCCGGTCAAAATTCACCGGACCGCGGTAACCGCCGCCGCGCGTTTCGAGAGTACTTTATATACCAGCTGCTATATAATATTATATAATATAAAATATGACATTTGTAGAATATATTTTTATTGCCGGACCGGAAGGAAAACCGCTGCTGCTGCAGTCAAAACGACGACGACCGCGGTGCGTACATAACACGATAAACGGCCGCGGAACATTTTATAATATTAATAATCGGTCGGCACTTGGAGCTATTTTGTTATACCTGTGTAATATATTTTAACATTATAAACTTAGCGCGTATATAAATCGTGACAATAATATTATAATTATGTCACGTTGGATTACAGGCGTATTCCACCACCATACATAATATTAAATTAAATCATTAATATCATTAAATAGGTAGGCCAAGAGAGACCGCCATGAAACGCGATACCTTTTTCGTTGTCTGTTATTCCGATAGATGTACTCGATATATATTTAATATATACATTTAACGCTATAGCAGTCAATTCAGCTGCGTAATTTGAGGGGCAAGGTGGGCATTTGCCCCTGTCTGATTCAGGGGTGGGTTTAAGGGGGTAGCTAAGGGGGCAGTAGCCCCCCCCCTTGGGACTAAGCCAACTGTTTTACAAAACCAAGTATTATGATATATTGATATATTAATAATTATTATAAAATATCGTCAATCGTCATTGACGGATACGATTGTCTATGGATATTTTGAATATTTAGGCTTCAAGCTATTTTTGGATTGTTTTTCGTTCGACAACTGACGTCTGACATGACGTGTGATATTATGAAATTATATATACGGCTCCACGTAGAGCCCAGTTTAATAATGTTAGTAAATAATTATATATATATGTATTACTTATAAAGAATTAGTTATCTTCCTTTATTATGAGAATCGAGCAAAGGTACAAAAATAGCCGGAATTTCGAACGACGATCTGCAGAAGTGCAGATAACGATTACTTATTTCCATCGACACTCGACGCGTAAACATCAACGGTCGGAGTATTATAAGCTCGATTGAATTTAATAAGTTCGTTTAGTGTTTACTGTTTAGTTTTAGTTCGATTTTCGATCGTTAACGACGTGTTTCCGATAATCATCACGACGAGCAATTCAGATGGAGATTATACTGAAACAACTACAACTGCAAAAAGAAAACAAGTAAATATTTCTACATTTTTTTAACAAAAAACATATTTTATCAGAACCAATTAATAAAAAATAAAACATAAATATTCCGATTCCATCTACTTCTCAACTATCTGAAAATGAACAAAATACTGATTGCACTATAAAAAATAATATTTTAGAACATTCAACTTTTATTGACGATATTGGATATTACATATGTATATAAACTCAATGTCAATAAATCGAAATACAAAATATCGTTTAGTTAAAAAAGGCAAAGAAGGCAAACGATTCTTAAATCAATCTCACTTTACAAAATTTCCTTGGTTAGCATATTTATCAATTAAATCTGGGTTATTCTGTAAATTTTGTATACTTTTTCTTGTTAATAATAAATGAGGGTTGAGAAATACTGAACCTTTAAAAAAAATAGTCACTGCACCGTTAAATATATTTGCTAAACTATTGGGAAAAGATGGAGATTTAGAATCTCACCAAAATAATTTATATCATAAAAATGCAGTTTTACAAGCTGAAGAATTTTTGTCCCGGTATGAGCAACCTGAAAAAGAAATTATTAATATGATTGATAGTGAGAGAAAACGCCAAATACTTGAAAATAGAGAAAGAATTTGACCAATTATTGAAACTGTTATTTTTTTGGCAAGACAAAACATTCCTCTAAGAGGACATAGAGATGATGGTGATTTATTGACTATGGCTAGTTCAAACACATCTGTTATTAATAAAGGAAACTTTAGAGAACTTTTAAGATTTCGAATAAAATCTGGCGATAAGATATTAGAAAATCATCTCAAGACAACTCATGCTAAAGCTACTTATATAAGTAATACAATTCAAAAAGAAATAATAGAATGCCGTAAAGAAGAAATTATTTTAAAATATTAACAGATATTAAATCTAATAAGTTTTATAATATCATATTTGATGAAACCACAGATGTATCACATTCATCTTAAATGACACTAGTTTTAAGATATATTTTTGGTGGAAAAATAAAAGAAGACTTTGTTTCATTCATAAACTGCCACACATACTTTTATAATAACCAAAAATCAAACCAAGAGTAACAAATCAATGACAATGATGAATCTATAGAAAATAATGAAAACATTCTTATTGAACCTAAACTCACTGATAATGTTCTTGGAAAAACAGTAATTAATATATACCTAAAAAATTTAAATTTAAACTTAGAACACTATTTTGGAATTGCTACTGATGGTTACTCAGTAATGACGTCCACTGTTCGTGGTGCTGTTAAATATATTCAATCTAACGCAACTCCAAACGCGGTCTATAGCCCATGTTCTAATCATTGTTTAAATTTATCAATTTCTAAATCATCTAGTGTCATGTCAATTAAAAACTCTGTTGGTATTATTTAAAGAAATTATAAATTTTTTTAATATGTCAGCCAAAAGAAATTTTGTTCTAAAAAAAGTATTTGGTAAAGAAAAATATTTAATGAGTCTATGTGAAACCAGATGGACTGAAAGACATGATAGCATTTTAATATTTAAGAATTCTCTACAATATATCATTAAATCTCTGAACCTTATAACCGAGTGGCAAGATAATGATTCGTCAGTGAAAGCTTATTCTTTTTTAAATTCATTAACTACATGTCAATTTATAATATCATTGTTTACACTATCAGATTTACTTTACTTAACAGCACCTGCAAGTAAACTACTTCAAGGTATTCAAAATGATTTAAATTTTGCTGAAGATTGCTTTAAGGATATTATAAACGTTATGGTAAATAGGCGGTCAAACAGTGATGTACATTTCAAAACAATATTTGAAGAAAGTAAAAAACTGATAGAAAAATTAGATGTGGAACTTAAGTTACCACGCATTACTAAGCATCAAATACACAGACCAAATACTTTATCTGTTTCTATTGAAGAATACTTTAGAATTTCTGTTTATAATTTACTATATGATCATGTACTCGATGATATAAAAAATAGATTTTTAAGTAAAAAAAATTTAACTGTTTATAAATTATTACTTCTTATACCGAAAAGTGTTATTGATATCAAGTCGGATGATATAAATTATATTGTAGAAATTGTTGATAAAGAATACTCATATTTACACATAGAAAAACAATATTTTACTTCTGAACTTGAATTATGGATTGCCAAATGGACCAGAGTTAAAAATGAAGGTAAATATAAAATCTATTAATTTTTTTAGTACCTATTATTTATACTAAAATTATTTATATTTAATTTCAAGGAGGTCATATACCAATAACTGTCATAGATGGTTTGGATCATTGTCAATATGTACTATTCCCGAGTATTAAAACAATGCTTTTAATTATTGGTTGTCTACCCATCAGTGTTGCATCACATGAAAGAAGTTTTTCTACTTTGCACAGGTATATCTATCTACATTAAAAATTATAATATTAAATTAATATAACCAAATAATCTTATTTTTCTTCTAAAATGTTTTAAATCTAGGTTAAAGGATTGGTTAAGATCACGAATGTGTTAAGATAGATTGAATGGTTTAGCTTTACTTCATGTTCATAAGGAAAAAAAAGTATCAACAGATAACATCATTGAATGGTTTTCAAAAGTTAAAAAAAGAAATATGGAATTAATATTGTAATATATCTATTTTATGTATATTTTTTTTTAAAAATAAATGGCTAATTTTTGTTGTTAATTATATGTGTATACCTATATTTTTTAAATGGTTTCAGATAAATATTGAAATTTTAAATTTTATATAGATTTAAAAAACAACTAACTAAATTCTTGAACCTCTATTAGCCCTCCTCCCTCCACCCTTGGTGAGTGATAAAACCCGCCCCTGGTCTGATTGTAAAATCAGTCCAATTGTTGGATCTGTTGTAGGTATAACGGAAGATACTCATTTAAAATTTTTTGATTTTCAATAAGATTCAGCAGTTGTGTTTCATGTTGTAATTCAAAAAGTTTAACATCTCTACAAAAATATGAAATAACGTCAGTGACCATAGTTATTTAGCTCCTCCGCTTCTTTTATGCTACCTATTAAATGAGGCTACTTTTGCCTCATACACGTATGAAGTTATGTAAAATGGGAATTGTATTGAGATAAAAATATAAGTGGAAGCTAGTTTAGTAGTGATGCGTTTTGTTTTTTTTTTTTAGTTCAATTATATGGGCTAGTCAAAACTTTTACTCCCTCCTATTAAAAATTGAAATGACGCCACTGAGTCAACATAGTTACTAGCCACACAGTGCAATGCATTTAACTGACTATATTATGTATAGGTATACCATATTTTGCATAAATAAATCAGGTTAAGTTATACTTCCAAACCTGGCACACCAAGGAATTCAAAATGTTAACTACAATTTTTGTTTTAATTAGTGCTCCATCAATAACAATTGGTTATTGAAAATTAAAAATTCGTAACCCAAAACTCACCTGTGAAATTAACGTTTTTATCGTTCGGGATGCCAGGCTGCTGATGGACTTAACTGGTCCAATAGTTTTGAGAGTGCACAAATTGTGAAAGTGTCATAGATCCGCAAGAATTTTGCTTTTCACACTCCCATTATTATATAATAACATAATCATTTAAAATCTACATTTATGTACTATTTTTAAATATAAATAATGTAAATAAAATAAATATACAGCACTACAGCTTATCAAAATACAATTTTTACAACTAAATACATACACTTAATTTTTCTTGATTAAAAATTATATTTGTTTAACATTTGTTCGATTTTAAAATTATTTGTATAATATCGTTCTCTATATTTAGTATTGAAAAATTGATGAATCGTTGCTGTAATATACTATTTTGTAGTTAATTACAATATACAGAAAATTTCCGAATTTTTGGGGTGTACAAATTTAATTGGTATCCCCTTAGTTGTAATAATGACAACTACGCTTATTTTCTTAGCCCTTATTTGTGATTAAAAATATGTTTCGTATATGCGATTATACAACTGCATTCATATAGTTATATTATTTTTAATATAGCTATTTTCTCAATCCTTCAATCCTACTTCCGTTAAAACAAAAACTTAGTGGCGTAGTCAGTGTTTTACTTTGACGGTGAGGGGGCTGATAATTTGTTATGCGTAGAAGGTTTATATCTAGAATTCATCATATATGTTGATTGAGTGGGTATAATATAACATCTTATGCTTTTGTTGCAACCCTCTTACAAATTGCAATTTTAATAAATAGTTAAATCTTACACAATACGTTCAAAGAATGCTTCAGAAATTTTTAAATTTTCCTGAAATTTTGGGAAGTCTAGAAGGGCTGCAGTCCCTTTAGCCATCTCTGGCTACGACTGCGCCGCCACCACACTGCATATTATTTATTTTTAATTTCTTAAGCATAACATTGACACACGTCCAATACCGAACAAACAGTTTTTAGTGCATAACAGTGCAATAAACTTTATTGTGATAAATATATTTTAAAGTCATCCGGACGAGCGGTACATATAATATAACATAATATAGCTATATTATTATATGTACAGTAGACCAAAACTCTAGTAGCGCTGCACCCTTTGCAGCCATTATATTCTGTTAAGTCTATATTTGTATACACTCAACCAGGAATCGCATTTCTCGGCGTTATAATATTGTATGTTGTTATTGCGCATTATTATATTACCATATCGAAAAACCTTTTTAACCAATCAATAATTTCGTATATCTGCGCACGCACATCACTCTACCGTCTATATGAGCCGTCTAGCTTAACGTGACAGTGCATATTCGTATGTTCGTAAGGCTAATAGAAATTCGAACCGAATTAATTTCAGTATAAAACGCCGTGTAAAGTATCGGTTGTTGAAATGTGTACATAGTAATGTATAATATGTATACTCCGAGTTATATATATATATATATATATAGCTATATTATATATTATTTGGATGGTAAACGCACATTTTCTCGAATTTTAGACGCATTATGGAGATTTATAGCGGCGAGAGGACAGGGGTACCCCTGACAAAATATTTTTCTATACTCCATTCTTCTATATACTTTAAATATTCAATTATATTTATTTGAAATTCTCAGAAAAAATAGTCATTAAAAAAATGAATACTTAAAAATTGATAATGATAAAAAATATAATCTGTTTTGTAAAGAGTTAAAAAAATTATAATTTAAGAAAATTATTTCCAAAACCGTTAATAATTTTCGAAAAAACAAGTGAACCTTTAAAAGAATCAACGGTGTACACCAATAAAAATTATTATAATATAGGTGTTATTATTATTATAATTTTGTGTGTTTGCCCGATTGTTTGGGTAAATGTTCAGAAAATCGGAAACGCTGTGTGACGAAAAAAGAACGTTATTACAATAACACATAATATTATGTGCAAATCGCACTTATTGGGGAGAGGGGAATTATTGTAAGCACTCGGAAAATATAGGTACGCACGAATCTGTTGTCGGCGTTTTTGTGTAGAAGTGTTATGCCTATGTACGACGCTGTTGAAAATTTAAAATACATCTTAGTCAATATTTTTTATTTTATTTTTTTTTTTTTTTGACCACGTTTTCGAAGAAGCCTATTTACTATTTTATTTTCGTGTAATTTCATAAATTGTTCCATAGGAAATAATAAAAACAATTTATTACCGACAAAGAACGAGAAAAATGTACTTGTTACGGTAGTTAAAATGGAAAAAAAAGAAACATGAACTAAATAAATGATCAAGGCCGTATTTACGGGAGGTTTTTGACCCATTGAAAATCATTATTATTATTATTATTATTGTATTTTTATTATATCGAGCCTGCCGGTATCACGTTATATTTCATCGTCGCGGCAAACATTTTCGTTGGCAGCGCACAAAAAACAATACACGGCCGACAGACAACAGTCGTACGTTTTGCGGAAAAATAAAAAAAATAATGTCTCGATTAAGAATATATTTTTATATATTATTATAATACCCGTGTGTAAGTGCTTCATAGCTATATCTTGTGAAGGTACAGTTTTCTTCTTCTTCGAAACAATAATAACCACGCGCGTATAATTTACACAAGCAACAGAGCATGGTAGGTACCGTCTGTATTCAAGTTGTTCGGATTAGCATATAAATATAATTTGTTCATTACTCAAAATAAAATAAAATTATTCATAATAAATAATAAAATATATGTTGTGTAGGTACGCTGAACAATAATTGTATGCTCGTGTTAAATTTTGCTGTTATAATTATTGTTACCATTGTGTTAAATATATCATACACACACATACAGGGCGATTCACCAACCTAGCTATTTTTTTTATTCATAAATGCGGTTATTTAATAAATCTGATTTTTGGAATTTCTAAGTAAACTTATATAATAGAAAATGTATACCATATATTTTCAAGTTCTTGAGATTTTATTTTGAACTAATACTTAAAAAATGTCATATGGTAATAAAAACTTTGGTTTTTCAAATGAGAACCCACCCTTTTCTATTGTAAATTATTTAGCAGATAATTTTTCTGAAAACTTTGACATACAACATTATGTATCAGAATTGAAATTCGAACGAGTAGTTTTTGAATTTGTTCACTTTGTATATTAAGGATAATAGTTAAATGGTAATGTTTTATCGACAAAGTAAAAGGAGAAGGAGGTTCTTATTTAAAAAACAGAGGTTTGTAATACCACAAAATACTCATTAAGCAGTACAAAAAAAATTCAAGATTTTGAAAATATAGTCAGTATATTTTTAGTATATTTAAAAATTCCAAAAATCAGAATTTGAATAAATTTATTATGAAAGAATTGATAGGAGTAAGCATGCTTCGTGAGTCACCCTGTATATACGTCGATCTGGTATAGTGGTATTATAGATCTTGTATAGGAAATTAGTAATTATTGGTACAGGAGCCGTGCGAAGATGCCTACATAGTGGTATATGTAGGTTTCGTGGATTCTTACATTATTTGCATATTTTTTTTGTTTTGTTTTGTAGTAGTTGTAGAATGTTATACTATAAGTAAGGTATACATTTTTTTTTGAAATACCTAACGGTGAAATTAAATACAAAGTTTGACTTTGCATATTTTTGCACATATTTCGTTACATTTAGGTTTTTAAACAAAATTGCATATTCTACAAATTAAAATTTTTTTAGCAACTATATCGATATTATATAAGTGCATGTTTTCATATACGTACTTAAACAATAAAAACTGTTTTTATCCGTTCTTTATTCTTATAATTTTTAGCTGTATATTCAGTAATTTTAATTACTATTATTATATGCATGCATATTTGATATTTAGTACATTTTTAGAGGGAAATAATTTACAAGCCTTAATGGTTAATAACAAACAAATCTTTCAGTTTCATTTAATCGTACACTTTTGTTTAAAATTATTTTAAAAATGTTACCTGCAAATATTAGAGCATATTTTTCGTAATTTTAATATTACATATTCATATACATACTTTGAACACTGTTACTTATATTAGTACAGTAAATTCTGAACTTATAACTTATATGGTCTTCTGTTCCTGATACTATAGCGCTATATCTGATAATTAATAAATATACCTATGTATTTAGTGTATTACATATGTATACACATAATGTCTGGTTATAAGTATATATAGTATGAAATGTTACTATTGATATATATATATATTAGTATGTATATACGTTTAATGAAGAAATACCTACAATAGGTTATCAAAAAAAAAAAAACCTTTTAATGCCTTTGTTTAGTGTTTAATATTATGATGACAATGTATTATAATATTATTATTGTTATTCTATAATATATTATAAACGTGCACCCATCACGTATTCAACGCACGAACTAATTAAATTTTTACATATAAGTACGTTGGTTCTAAAATAATAATTTATCGTGTCTAAACCTTCGCAACATCGATCACAGTAAATATAATTACTCTACATTTATACCCAATATTATGTATAATATTATATTATATGTATTAACTATTAAGTATAAGATTTCAACGATAAAAATAAATTATATTACGGTTAATTAATAAATTATTATGATAGGTATGTGGTACCAGTAATATCGCAGAATTAGTTGGATAAACAAAATATGTAGGTATTAAATTATTTTATTATTTATCATATTATTTGAGTTTGATTTTAACCCAAAGTGAAATATTAAAAAAGATGTATAGAAGAGGTTCCATCATGATTATCTCGGCTCTCATTCTAACCAGTCTAACTTCTTGATTCATAGATTATCGACTAAGGAAATTTCTGGTAATCCTTTAAGACGCAAATGGTGTAAACACTTGTATTAACATCAATTAAAAGTAATAAAAAAAAAAATAGAAAGTGTTCTCAATGGCTTCTTTTGTCAAGCTGTTCAATGTTTTATTTCACTCAGCACCTGCAGATATCTATAAAATAAATGCATTATTATCTTTATCAATTTTGATAAATGATAGGTTTACATTAAAAATGTGTGTTCTAATAATAATTTAATTTCAAGAATTTATTTAGTTCAAATATTAGTAAAAAAATAAGATAATAGATTAAAAATGATTTTTTTTTTTCAGAAAATGCATCGTTTTACTGTGATTCAAGTTTAACTCAAAGAATTATACCGACTATCAAGCTACGCGCCTACACCCATATTGTATGTATGTGTATATCTTTATAAAATATTTTAGCTTCATAATTATTCATCCATAACATATATATTGATATATAATATTACATAATTATTTTTTTTACATTCACTGAATAATAATTAGAAATTAGTAAAAAGAAACTATATGTAGGTTCTTAATTTAAAAGAAAATAGTACAATATTCTCATCGAAAGGGTATTTTTTAAACGAAATTAAAATTATAAATTTCATTATTATTATTGTTCATAGTTCAATTACCTATTACAATATATAGGTATCTAGTTCAAATTGTTTCGAATATATATATATATATATATATTAAAAAAAATAATAAAACAATCCAATAATTAAGAAAACTATTTTTAAAATCACGCTATACGGGAAGATTCAACAGTGAGGGCATATTATTTCCCAGTTTGATAAAGAAACTTTTGAGATTTTTTAGATTGGAATTTAATGTGAACGTTATTACCACCTGCAAGCCTATTTTACTGTCGTTCTCTCTTATTCAATCCTAGAATACTAAATTTTTCTTATTAATTGTGTACCGTCAATATGCGAATGCAAAAGACTATAAAACTGAGCGTTTCGACAAATGAACAGGTCGTCGCGACCCCTTTACCCCACCACAATAATCTGTTTATTACTAACACTCAGAGATATACATATAAATCAATCGTTTACCATAACATTATTTTGTACTGTCGGAGACGACGCGAGTTATATGCAATAAATAATAATATTATGTACACCACGTCGTGCATTCATATACCTATAGGGATGCCGCAACGAATTATGTGTCACTCTGTACACACACATATATTATAGTTTTAATACATAATTATCTACTTTTTATGCCGTCGCGTATATTGTACCCACACACACAAAATCATATACAACCACAATAATATAATAAGAGTGTGTACACTGTACACACACATACGTCCGACTAAATAACGTTAAAAAAAAAAATATAAAAAAAGGAACAGTTACGGGTGGTTAGTGTTGACAGGTGGTGTGCAGTGCATGTGTGTAGGTACTGCTGCAGGGTTTCTCAAAATATGACGGACAGGCCGTGCGTGTGCAGCTCTTGCCGCATCGCACACACATACACACACACACCTGCCGGCAAACGGATGTTTTTTTACTCAATTTTTTTTCCGTTCGCTTTGTTTATCGGTAAACGCCATTGGCCACCTGAGACCCGTCTGCCAGTAATTTTCGAGTTCGCGATGAGGTACCTGCACCTATAAGCCCGCTGTTACTCAGTTGCAGTAGTCATTTCAAAAACTGCAGTCCCGTAAAAAAAAAAAAAATAATAATAAAATGCTAGCACAACAACTGCAGAGCTGAGTAACCGTTTTTTTCGCCTTCTATTCATTTCGTTTCCAGTTCGCGGTAGGTACGCACACGTTCGTTATTGTGTGTATATAATATCATTATAATTATGATATCCGTCCCCGTTTATAGGTACCCACTGCAGAGCTGCATATAATATTATGCGATGGCGATATCGCTTCCTGCTGTAGTTTGTGCACCGTCGATAAGTTGAGCTTTCGAAATTCGAACCTACTACCGGTCTACCATCGAACATATTATATCATTGGTACGTTTTGTTTTTATTTATTTATCGATACTATAATATTATTATACATATAATAAATGATTAGGTAATGCAAATAATGCTCGTATCTATATATATCACAACAGTAGGTACGTTTTATTTATTTGCTAACGGTCAAATTTAGTACGAATAAATAAATGCATTATTTGCACTCTAAAGCCACTTCTCACTAAATATATTATATTATATTGTTTTAAGCGCAATTTTTTATGTATTGTATTATTATAATAAGCATTTTTATATGCAATATTGGAATTTGTACAACGAAGGTATATAACAATAATAATATTCAAATCCACCACAATAAGCAATAATATACGATTTTTCATATGCATGTATATGTTATACGTTTATTATGGATATACACTGCGGTAGTAGAAAACAAAAATCCTTTAGTGGTAATTATATTATTCGTTGCACTGACTACTGACTGTTCTATGATAGATAATAATCAGATAATTCTGTCAAATTACGAAAAAAAAAAATGTAATCATTTTACGCCGAAGTAATTTCTCGTGCATGAAGAAAATAATTACTGCAATAGAGAGCATGCAACTGAGTATCAACATTTTTAGTCATTTAATTATATTAAATATGAAAAAAAATCGTATTAGATGAATGATGCAGAAGCATATTTTATTAGACTTTAAAATACCATCAAACATTTAATTTTAAACTTGGTGAAAATATTGAACTGTAAGACTTTGTGCAATGCATCGGAAGAAATATTTATAAACAAAAGAAAGCCTGAATGAATAAAAGAATAAAAAATGAAATGATATAAAACCCATCCCTTTCTGAATTTCAACCACTGCTCAATATTTTTTTTTTATATTACAGTGATGTACTTACCTACTTATGATAGATGTTAACCGAATTAATTTGTTATTTGTTGCCCGTATTAAATTGTTGAGCATAAATAATTTCAAGTTTGAATTTGAATTGGTGATGTTACGTCGATTTAGCATAATTATAATTTTTATAACATATGTTTCTAAATGATGTAGGTACCTTACTACATTATATTTTGTAATTTCATCTAAAAAAAAAAAAATAACATGTACCAGCCACACATAGGTGTAAAACGTTTGTACCCGCAGGCAAAAACACCGTTTCGAGCAATTGTATTTAATTTTGTTGTTCAGACTTGTATTGTAAATACAATAATTATTATACAAACGATGTGTTATCTTTTGCGTTTGAAATAATAGCTCTTAGATAGTGTTTAATGTCTATTAAGTTTTCATTGCGAGTGTTTTTCATCTCGACGTATGAAAACAACTATATTATTTTAATAGTTCCAAACGTTCGTCCATTATTAAATGATTTGGGCACTAACAATAAACAAAACTTTATTAATAAACCAAATCCGATTTAGTTGTGAAACCAAGGTTGATGATATATCGTTACAGAGTTACTCAACAAATCTTTACTGCATTAACTTTATTGCAATCACAATTTAAGAGTAATATATTCAATGACATCAAAGGTAGTGTACACAAAATAACCATATATTATGAGTCGTTAATTATATATATATATATATATATATATACAGTGAAACCTCTAAATACCGGACACACTTGTTCACCGTAATTTTGTCCGTTATTTAGAGGTGTCAGCTATTTAAAGGGGGAAGGTAAATTCTCAAAAATAACTCGGAGAAATTAATAACTACATACGTACAACATTTATTATTTATATAATATTTATAATATAATAATATTTGTATATTTGTATAATTTTAATGCAAATATTAATTTTATATATTATTATTTAAAATTATGTATGTAAAAATTAATGAAAATGTAAATCCTTGATGCATAGTAATTGAGCACTAACACCTATATTTGTATTATATGCCTAAAATTCAAGAATCTCAATTTTTTCTTTCAAACTTAATTTTTTTCGTTTAATAGCCATTGCATACTACAATACGTTTACAAATACGTTCGTATATAATGGAATTACAAACATAACTAAATACGAGTAGGATAACTTCACAGAATATATTAGAAAAATGTTTTCATCGACGCGATAATGGAAGGATAAAATAAACTATAATTGTATAATAATGTATAATAGTAAGATTAGGTTAGATAGATAAATGAATATTTATCAAGGCATTTCACAATTATTCAATATTTATGATAAAAATTGTCAAAATCAAAATTAAATTGCTATAAAAGTGACCGTTATTTAGAGTGTCTGGTATTTAGGGGTTTTCCTATATAAAAGTAGTGAAAATGTTCCCGTACCTATAAAAACGTCAGCTATTCGGAGATATCCACTATTTAGAGGTGTCCGCTAAGGAAGGTTTCACTGTATGTTATTATAGCCAAATACGTTACAAATCGATTGAATTTGAGCGGGGTGCAGGTAGGCATTAAAAATATTTTTTTTGTTTGTCTGGGGATTCTTCATTTTTGTATATGTACCCACACTGTGAATCTTTTGGTGTAGGTGTGCAGCGTTTTTTTTTTTTTTTTTGAAATATATTACTCTATTAACAAAAATATAAAATAAGCAATGTGCAGGCATACATTTAAATTACTATAGACTATAGTAATATGTGTCTATAGGTATATTCCGTATATGATTATATAATGTTTAAACGAATAGGTAGGTAAATACTAAAGACATAATTTATACTGCCAGGCTTGTATGCGTATTGTCTAAAGTAAACACAAAATTTAATTGTTTCTTGAACATAATCCACAGCGTCGATTTGAACAAGAGTGTACATTATCTAAATTAAAGGAAACGTATTACCGTTTATTTGGTAATAGGTATACCTAGTTTCATTTAGCCGCTTATTATACATTGCCTTAACTTTAAATTTGACAAGATATAATACTGCTTATTTGCGGTGATGGTTAAAATATCGATAAAATATAAAAAACGTTACTTGTGATATATAGGTATGTGCATTGATTTGCATATCTTAAACTTATTCTAAACAATATTGTATAAGCTCCCAAGTCCTGTCGATTAAAATACAATTAAATTTCGTGTATCTACACATATCATCATACAATTGATAAACTTACTTACCTATTATTGTAATTTATAAATTAATTAAACTGAATGTTACATTAATGACTAATATTTATATTAATATAACTAATATTACTAATATTTATAATTTATAAATTGTTTTCGAGTTTAATATTTGAACAGCATTAATTACATTATATCACTTAACATTTTATTTTTATTTTCAGTCATGTAAAATGGCAATGATTATTCACATTCGTTGTACAATTAGACGATATATAATTGGTTAATATCTTAATTACAATCGGTTTATAGATTTGAATATAAATTTAAGAATATAATTTATATTTATATTTATTTAAATTGTATAATTGATATTTCACATCATTTTATCTTTCAATGAGAGATGGACTTGAGGACAACACTGAACTCATATATAGACTCACCTCTGTATAATTTATTCTTTTACCGTATATTATAATATACACAATATAATATGATGAATTACTATAATTAAAATTCAAAACAGATAAATGAACTCATATTGAATATAAATTAAAAATTGAAAGACAGAGAAACTATCGATAGATTTGGGTATCAAAATTATCAGTTGGTGGCAGACGAAAATGATATTTAAATATATTTAAAATATACTACCACTTGTTCCAGTAATGAGAAATTATCGATGGCTAACATTCAAAAAGTATATGCCTTGGTAGTTGATGTAATAGATACGTTTTATGTGTTGTGCGTAGAAGTCTGTTTGACTGACAGAAATTATCAATGGTCGTTCTGTTCACTCATATTATTAGAACTATATATAATATATATAATACATTAATGTAGTGTATGTAATGTAATTTGATTTAGTATGAACACTTCAATAAATATTCTATTCAGCATATATATATACATATTAGACTGATTGAATATTTAAACTGTATACTTGATGAATATCATAATAATATGTTTGTATAGCTGGTTTATTGAAATATGTATGTTCAATATGCATTGTGATTATTGGTTAGTGAAGTTCCGAAGTCAATCTTTCAATATTATATTTTAAGAGGTCGTTTCAAATCAAATTTTTTTTGAGATACATTTGCATTTATTCAGAAATTACAAATTATATACATTCCAAAAATATATTAATCGATATTGATTTTCTGAACATTGTTAAGTATATAAATATATTATATTACTTCATTATTTATTTAGTGATATATTTTATGTGTATTAGAGTATGTATGGTAAATTTCACATGGATAGTGTATTTGAGATAAAATGTGTGTCCATTTAAAATATTTAATTGATCCTTAAAAATTGTTTTGCAGAAATATAAAATAGATTTACGTAATAATGTAATATTTATTCTAGTACTAAGGTACTATACTCAGTTAATTTTTGCAAATTATAAAATGTTAATTTATTTCTATCATAGTATTAATTACAATAATTCCGCCCCCTTCCCTCATGTCATAACACATGAAAAATTATCCTTACCTAATAAAAAATGTTTAATAACTCGGAAACTATTCGTTTGAATTTTAATTTAGATAGGTAGGAACATTAAAAATTGCCAAAAAGTCATCTGTTAAATAATTTACAGTAAAAAAGCATGGATGTCATTTGAAAAACATAAGTTTGTACTTCCACGGAGCACTCTTTAAATAGTATAAACATATAGTATTATGTATGTACTTAAAAATTCCAAAAATCAGAATTTGAATAAACGTATTATTAAAGTAAACATTAGGGGGAGTGTACTTAAATCATTTATAATATATTGTATAAAATATTATGTTATATATGTATGACCGTAGCAGAATGTAAAACCATGATTACAGAATAACCAATGCATCTATATGTACGGGAAGCTCTATAATATAATATATAATGACGTTTCCTATTTTTCTCTTCTTCTTTTTCTTGGTACGTTTTTGTGGTTTCATGGTTCAACTGCAGAGTAATGCACGTCCTGTAACAACAGACTACAGAGTCATGTTTTTTTTGTGAAATAATAAAACATTATTACCACCGACCCATTCGATTCGTTTTTTTTTTTTTATTATTATAATAATTTGTATTACGTTTAATTTAATTTTGAGTCAAATTTTAAAACAATAAAAATATTTACATATATGCGTGAAAATTGCAGTATAATAATAGGTATAATATTATAATACTTTATACGGTTTATTCGTTTATTTAAATTACGAATAATAACGTCATCACATAGGTACCTTTACAATAATAGCAATACGTTTTGTACTGTTGTGGTCATATTATATAGCGAATGCAAGGAACACATTAATAAACAATACAAGTATTGAGGATGCGGTGAGTATATTATGAAAGAGAAAGGTGGAAGAGGTTGGATAAAGCGACGAAGGTCTTAAATGGACCGTTAAGTTAAAAAAAAAGTGTATATATATATTATGAATTTACCGACTTTATATTATATATATATATATATATATATATACTTTATATAATAATATATATGTATACCTCGGGGTCGTCAACCTGCACGGAAAATAATGTAACGACACTATGGTTTATTAGAGAAAAATAACAAGAGAGCCATCAGTTTTCTATGCCTATGTGTAAGGCATATTATATAGATAGATGTATATTATTTTTTCTATTTTTCCGTTCTTTCTTCTTCGTTTTCCCAACTCGAATTTTACACTCGACGCAGTTTTCTGTTTAACCGCCCGGGCGGCAGGAAGTATACAATTCACAAAATTCCGTCTCACGGTCGAGTTTTCCTCGATGATGTCCCCCGCCTCACCCTCTCTTCGACCGTGGATCGCTGGTACCTACTACGTGAACAAATGCTGTAAACCGGTCTCTTATGATCGGTTCCGCCAGTTTTCTCGGTACACGGTCCACTAAAGTCATTTCAATGATTTGTTCAATTCATTCATCCTAAAAAAAATAATCGTGTCACCGTGACATTAACCCGATCATGTTATGCTCCGGTGTTCAAATCGACGAATCTGTCTAGTTATAAATGTAAAATAATAATAATAAAAAAAAAACTTAAAGAAAAATACACTTACTTTCTAGATTAAAAAAAAAACGGGCTTCGCGTGCACGTTTCACAACATAATAATTCGAAAATGTTAGGTTTGAACGGCTGATTATTAATTTGTACATATAATGTTTTGAATAAATAAAATGTCTAATTAGGTGGAAATGCAAGATAACGTTTAATAAAAATATGTATATGTAGGTATATCTAATTTATTCAAGCTAATTAACTAATTAAAAATTAACGACTTTTTCAATTTAACACGTTAATGAAAAGTAATTATAATGATATCCTCATTTATACACTTTAATTTGTGAGCGAATCTATATTATACAATATTGCTGCTGAAATCGCAAGAAAAACTCTAGATTATCAATTTATTTATATTTTGTAATATTATTATGATACCGCTGAACTCAAATTTCATTAAGTCCTCATTAAATAAAATTATTATAGATGTAGCCTCAATTCCATTACCCGCGTAAACCTTATAGGTCATAAATTTTATGCTCTCATTATGTATGCAATAATAGTTTCCAAAAATTAGTTTGAAAAAATAATTGGTAACTAACACTCGTAATATAATTAGTGCAAGTTGTCTTGCCTAGCGTTGTCCGTGCCAAAAATTTGTTTTTTTTATAAATATACTTGTAAAAAAATGTATATGCCATATTTCTACTAATTATAAGTAAGATAATATGTGACCGATGGCAGCCCTATAAATAATCTATGTAATTAAATATTTTTTTTTTAAGCTGAATGAAATGCATCTGTGTTTCAAGCTGTTCAACCTCTTTAGCTACCAATAGAGGTTGAAAAAATAAGCTATAATAAGTCAAAGTCTCAAGAAATTTATTTTAATATTATAATACTTTTAAAACTTACTTTAACTTACTTTTTTTACTTGAAAACAGACCAATATTTTTTTGAGTTTATTAACTTTGGATAAACCAGCATACATTTTTATGTGTGTAGGTATTTAACACATAAAATTTATAGTGTAACCAGTGTAATATTATGTCATCTTTGACTACGCATTATGATTTCCCATTATATTATGTTATCCTTTATACATAGGTTATTACAACATTTCAAGATGATTCAACAAGTATGTTCTTCCGCCATTTTTCCTTTAATAATGAATTAATTCAAATTTTGAGTTATTTTGAATTTTGAAATTTAATGAAGGACCATATTACATATTTTCAATTTTTTTAGATTTATTATAATATTATACTATTTAAGTGTTTTGATACAAAACTCCCTTTTTCAAATAAGTATCAACCTTTTTTACTGTAAATTGTTTAGTGATTGATTATTTTGAAAGTGTTGTTGTACCTAAATTAGAATTCGAAAGAGTAGTTTCATAAAATTACAAAATATTGACAGATTAATATTAATTAAGTACTTACTATAGTATAAATTTTTAAATTATCATAGCTCTCATATTTTACAAACCTTTAATTACGGTCCTAGTATTCTTAGTTCAAAAATTCAAATAACTCAAAATCAACTCGTTCAAAATTTGATATATATATTACAATTTTCAAAAAATGCATCGGCTAACAGTTTATATAAAAATGGGTGATTCTCATTTAAAATAAAGAAGTTGGTGACGTTATGCACAGGGCATACCTTAAATGGTATATTAAATCTAAATATAGCTCCTTATAAGTTTAAGTTCCTACTTAAAAATTCCAAAAATCAAAATTTGAATAAATTCAGTACTGAAATATAAAGGGGTCTGAGCATGCTTGGTCAATCACCCTGTATGTATACTTATAATAAAACTAATTCGTTATCTGTTATTTGTACATCATAACATGTAAATATAACAGGACTGCACGATCCAAACACTTTTTTGTTCATATGTTTACAGTGACGGTGCGTTTGTTATTTTTTTTTTTTTTTTTATTATTATTTTAAATCTTTTACATTCGTAAGCAAATAATTTCCATTGCTTTAGATTGGCAAAATTATAGGCCCGTGCATCGTGCACGTAATAATATTATGCCTATCGATATTTTCCAAATTCCCGCGGTTTGCTACATACAATTCGAAAGAATATATATAATAATAATATGTACTTAACGTTGTTTTCTCTACTATATTCTCCGCGTACGATGACGACACGTTTTATCCATCGGAGAAGATAATAATATTCGTCGATGGCTGTACATTTTATATCATTATATATCATTATTTTATCCATTTAGATTAATCATATTTTTTTTTTTTGTTTTGCGTTTATTATTTGTCTATGCACAATCTAAATCTACACAAGTTTGTCATGGTTTGGCGTGTGTAATATTTTATAAAAGAATTTTTACTGTAAATTTATTCACTTCAAACTTAACGATTGCAGGCCATATGCAAATGACTAAAACGCTTTTAATATTATGCAGAAGCTTCGAATTCGAGAACACATTTAGACTCTCAATCCTAATACTTACTATATATGACCACTAGTTATTATATAATGTTTTTTTTTTTTTTTAAATTAATTTTGTTCTAATATAGCAACTGCTGTACCTATCGTGTTGTAGTTGCAGTGACGTTACAATATGAAAAGAACATATACAAATATTATTCCATACAACTCCACAAATATACCTACTTGTCGAACAAATTAAACCATTATTCAAATATTACAAAAAATATAATTCATTGTAGTTCTTCCAACTACTGGAGTCTAAGTATGCTCGCTACTCATTTTACGACTAAACCTTCCATGACTGAAGACTTATTAGAATTAGTACTCGACAAAACATAGGTACCACGTGAAACCCGTGACATCTTGAAAGTCATATTTGTTGTTGTTTTGTACACACTTATGTGCTTGCCGACGGAATAATAATAATGATAACATTTTGAATCGTTCTAATGAGAAAATTTCAATAGAATTGGCCCGAGTTTAATGACATATATGTGTATAATATTTAATTTTATAAAGTACACATTTGGTTGAACACAAATTTGGGTATACACAAGTAGTGTCGTATTCATCGCGATACACGCCTCAGCAACAATATATTTTACAACGTTTTTAAAATCCTATATTTTGCCGTTTTTTATTTTGTATAATAGTGACATTATTTTACCTTACTTCATCTCAAAATGTCATATTGTAAATGTTTAATGTATAATATAATGCTGTCAAACATATCGTATAATTCAAAACGTAATCGTAAAAAAGTAGTTACCTATGCATAAATATTCGAATTTTTTTTATTTATTCTAATTTATTACTATCATTTCTTAATAGTATTGCAGTCTTCACGTATATGGTTTAAAATAAATTATTGCGTTCGTTCCTCGAGTTTAGCTATTCGTATCGATCTACAATATTTGTGATATCGGTAGTATTAATCTTAAAAGGTTAGGAAATCTAAATGTTTTATACTATACCTCAAAATGGTACAAACGAAAAAATAACCTGAGCACGACCCATCGTAATTTATGTAATATTTTTATATTCATTTTCAGAGTGCATTTTTTGGAAGTCACTAAGCAGGGAATTTACACAAATTCCCTGCTTAGTAAAATATATTAGGGATAATGACATTAGTAGCAAAATATGATATGGACAATTCTTGTATTATGTGTCAAGATCTTATTGTCTACTAAATTGGATGATAATGAAGCTTCTTAATATAGTCGGGATTTTGAAAAGTATCGAGGTTATTTTATGTGTCCTTTTTCATCTTAAATATAAAATTAAAAATCGAGTATTGTTTTTGCTAATTATACAACTTCAAATTTGCTATATTTTGCTACACCATTTTCGAATTTGTTACTAGCTTGTTTTTGTTACAATATAAAAT
Organism: Pentalonia nigronervosa; assembly: GCA_014851325.1. NCBI lineage: Eukaryota > Metazoa > Arthropoda > Insecta > Hemiptera > Aphididae > Pentalonia > Pentalonia nigronervosa. The sequence goes on along the minus strand of JACXSJ010000905.1, from coordinate 86,564 downwards.
TTTCTAGCACTTTGGATACTTCAAAATTGGTGTCAACATTTTACTATGAATATGCTACATTTTGTTTCGGTATTTTGGAATATGCTACGGTCCTGATTTTCCGAAATCCTGGAAAATAGAAAATTTCTTAGCACCGGCACTATGATTAAACACCTTCAAATCAGTATCAACATTCGCTACTCTATTTTTGGAATTTAATACTGACCTGTTTTCACAGAATTCCGAAAAAAAAATTTCCCAGCCCTGCAATTCCATCTAACACTTTGAAATGGATATCAGAATTTCGCTTTTTAGATACTATTATGTTAAAAACATAGAAAACTATGTCAGGTATATTTTTTATATTGTTTTATAATATATACGTTAAGATGGCTTTCTAACTTTGTCATAGCCCACTGAATTAGTTCTTATCATTTTCAAACAGAGATAAAGTTGCTTATAGTTTGAGGAATCTTGACCAAAAAAAGTGTTAGCAAAAAACAATAAAATAAATAAATGAAAATAAAATTTTTCTTCTATTTAATTATTCGGCTCACTCGACATCTAAAATAATTGGAAAAAAGTTTTTTTTTTTATTTATGATTTTACTATAAATTTGCACAACAAATTCATAAAATACCAAGCAAGTAGCGAGAATAAAACACAATTATTATTAAAATGAAACCGGATTAGGTAAGAAGTAATAGCACGTATGTGCTCATTATACCTACTCGTATGAAAGGTATAAAACTATACATATCGCCATGTATATATCTCAGTAAAACAACATATTATTTTGAAATATTTCATATTTTCGAAAATTGGATTTAAATAATGTTTTTTCTCTCAAAACTATATATAATCGCATTTATTTTTTTAAATTTAAAATTCAAATTCTCTAATGTCTCTAAATATAGGTATATCATTTTATGTATACACCTATATATACTATTCGTATATATATGTACTATATTCGTGTGCATATCATATATTTTTTTATACACTATTCGGTAGATGCATTATTAATTTTTTTTTTATATCCTTTTTACCTATGTACTTTTTTTCGTTGTGTTTTTTTTCTTCCGTCCTTGGACTTATTTGTCCGCTTACTATTGTAATCGGCCATCACGGTTTGACGTAATCACGTATTTGACAAAACGTGGTGTCATTTTTCACACTCGCACTTGCTGCTGCTGCAGCGCTATTATAATGTATAGGCACACCGCTTCTGTTGTATACAGACCATCATCGTCGGCTAGACCACGAACCGACTCGGTCGGACTTGTGGCAGACGGGGACGGAATGCGCGATTATAATATTATTATTATTATTATTATCAAATCTTTCGTGTAGTCCGCGATCCAGCCGATTCTCCTCAAACCGTCGTCGTCGTAAGCTCACCACTGCCGCCGCCGCCGATTTCTCCGGTTCGCGGTTTGCCGATTCCGCGTGCATTTTTTTTTTTCATCGCTCTAAAAGCGCAGTCGACCCATTTGTTTACACGTCCGTGCACCTATTTATATGACGTGTGGCCGCGCTAATCGCGGACTGTAAGCGGTAAACGTGACTGGAATCTCTCTCGCATAATATGCGCGTATCTGCGTCCCATAATAACGTGATCAGACCGACTAAAGCTATATATATATATATATATATAATGTGCGTAAATTATATACCTCTCGTATAACAGCAACACCTTTATATAATGCCGGCTATAACGTGATAAAAAAAAATGTGTTTGCTACCTACAATATTGCCTATATACAGCGTGATTCGCGAACAACGTTCATCAATGCTACGTATTTTATCACAACCTCTAATGCATTTATCCAGTTCTGATTTTTATGATTTTCAAGTACTTAGATTGTTTTTACCATCCAAGTAGTACCTTCGCCATGTGGCGATATAAAATTTTTTAAATATGAGAACCCACACCTTTTTTAACGATGTATAACGTTAAAATACGTTATACGTATACGATCGAATGACTGTTTTGAAAATATTGACGCACATAAATTGAATTTCAATTGATAATTCTCAGATGTCAATATTTCAGTGAACATAATGCCTAGTGAAATTTATTTTTCCAAAAACATCCTTAACGGAAAGATTGATTTATCTTCTATATTGTGACAAATTCATTTATATCTATGTGCCTCATTTTTGTTATATTATGAGGAAATTTATTAACTACAATTTTCCTATATATATTATAATTATCACCCCTTCTCTCTTCACTATATTAACACATATTCTTACATTCTATAGTATACATAATAACAATTTAACTGTCACTACACGTATCATCATGTTATCAATTTAAGCGCCAATAAATAAATAATACCAACTACTTACTAGTATTTTTAAAATTAGTTTGAAATAAAACTATAAGCCTAGACTATAACCCTGCATTTAATCGATATACAACTGGCCCTTAGCCAGAAAATGAGCTTATACTGCTTATAGTTAACTTGTTTTCCACCATTCGAATCAAATTAATTTTTTTGTGTCTCTGCGTGTACATACGCATCCATACATATTAGTCTCAAACGCAGACAATGTTTCCCCAGCTGTAGTAATACACTAGCTCGATATAACTTTTGACGGACGACCCCTATTTTTACCCACTATAACAAATAATTCGTTCGATTCGTCGTCTGTGTCTAAAGGTCTACAATAATGTGGTCCTAAACTCCTAATCAATCAAAATGCATTAACCAGTTGTCCGATCTTATCTCGTGTAAGATATTGTAACACGTGTACCTTGTAACGCTGGGCATTTAATGTGAGCGACTGTTTCCCACTCCCTTCACCCTCTAGCTGCCATAAAGACATAATATCTAACTATAGTTATAATTTGTTATTTTATTGTTCGGCTATTAGGAAATATTCATGATTTAGTTTTGTTTTTTAATGGCTATAAGTAAATGCGGCCATTTTTGTGAGTGTATAGTATATAAATCTTTGTGATTCTATTTCATATATAGTCTTACTAACTTCTTTGAATGATTATACAATTCTATTCGATCGCTATAGTGCTGTATTTGATCTATCGCTAGGCGTCAAACATTGTATATCTACTCAATCATATTTTGCAAGAAAACTATATTCATTGTTTCAATATATTATTATGCTGTATTTGTATGATATTTACCTGCGGCTACAATATACGTCAATATTATACGCGCTGCAATAGGTATAGGTAATAAAATATAAAAATTTTCCTTCCAGTCACGATATGGTTTGATTGAAATTTGTTTTCATCAAAACTATAAATATATAGTTATATTGTGATTTTTTATTTAGTATAATAGTATATTGGTACTGATATATTTTGTATAACATTAATATTTAAAATATATATGGCTCATTTGTTTAGTACATATTTTGATGTTTTTATGAAATGGATATAAATGTATCCTTAATATAAGGAAATTTGCGTCATCTGAATAAATGTATCTTGTTATTCAATGACAATATTATGTAAAATACATCTTAGCGAGACAAAAATCAGTACCCTATATGTAAAATTGTAAACATTATGTCTATAAAAACTGTACCTACCATATATTAATAAAGTAATAGATTTATCTTATAGTACTGTCTTAGGAGTATTTATTAAGTGTAATAATTCAGGTACAAAGAAATTAAGTCTGAAATTAATTAAATCAATTTCACTGTGTTAAATAAGACGTGTTTATTACGTATCTTAACTATTAAAATTTATCATCTAATATGTTAAAAAGAAAAAAGCATTTCAGAAAACTAAAAACATTAGTAAATCATTAAATTAACACATTAAATACCGAAATATAATATCTAATATCGACGTAGGTACTTACTGTAATTTTATAAAATTTATGATATTGCAATATTTATCAATTAGTTTCAATAATTTTTTTTTTTTAACTTTTGTTGGCTTTTAAAAATATTTCCCTGTAACAAAAACACTGCCTATTCATCTCCAATGGGCTTGCGATCCTGCCAAATGTCTAATGTTATATAATATTCTGTACCAAAATACAAGCACATGATTTTATTATTATGACATAACATATAACATAACGATTTTAATATATTTATATCTCATTATATACCGATACAAAAATATATGTATGCGATATAAATATACATAGCAATAACTATATCTAAATATAATTATAATTTATGATACATATTACAAATATATATTTAATACTATATTATTTTATAGGAGGTAGGCAGTTATATATTTTGCATTTCGATGAGAACGAAGCACGCTCAAAGTTCTAAGTATAATATATAAATTTTCATAGAGGTCTTCTACATTAATATTTCATTTATATACAGGTATAATACATATTGTATTTACCTTCAGTGTTCATATAACAGAAAAAAAATAATAATAATAAATCATACGATTAAATGGTCTTGTCACGTTATTTTCGAGCCAAACACGCAAAAATCATATATAAGTTAGTGTTTTGAACAAAATAGAAACTTAAAGTAACATTTTGATTGATCAATATATGAATACTGTCTTGCGCATTCTACTAATTTTATGGTTAAAAGCATAGTTCGGTGACGTCATTCCGCCCTAAATGTCAGTAGTGGCGCAATCGCTACGGTAAATACAGTCTGCAGCGGCCACCCTCATTCAGTATTGCTTTTGTGTGTAACGTATCAACTTATATGATTTGTTCATTTTTATTTTACTGTTTAATGGTCTCAACCATTTTTTTCCTGTGTTTATGATCCAAACGATTTTTGAAAACAACACTTAGACAATATTTTGATAATGTTATATTAAATTTGAATTAGCATAGTTTATGAATATCTTAAACAAAGAAATTAGAAATTAATTTTATTATGCCGACTAAAACGTAAAATAAAAAATAATAAAGAATATTTTTGGTCCTTCATATAATATCACTTTAAATAGTATGTATACATGTAATGTATATATAATGTTGCATCTGCAATATTATAATGTTCTTATATATTTTTATTTATAAAATTGGTTTCTCTTGTAACAGCCGACAATATCAATAACATCTTTTTATTATTTCAGAATCCGTCATCTATCAACATAAAATCAAAAAGATACCTATACTATCTATCGTTTGCAGTTATATAGATAATATATGAATACCTACTTTGGGACTTTTCAAAACAAGTTGGTCGGAATGATGCCAGGTAAGCTAAAATAAATATATTAAACTATACATTTTAGTAAAAAATTTTAAATATACAATATATACCTGTAAGGTATAAAAATGCACTTTAAAATTTAAATACATATAATCAGCGTAGCGTGATAATTCTCAATCAAGTGGTGATTTCAGTTTTCTACTCATATCAATATCGTGTCAATATTTTTCAAAATGAAATGCATAGATTTTAAAATAAAATATTTAAAATTGATTTAATCAATAAAGGTGCGTCAGTGTGTTCTATGTACACATTTGTAAACGGTCATATATACGAGTACATTCAAATTGTTTAAAGTATATACAATCACATTTATCATTTTTATGCTATGTTATAAATGTATAACTTAAACTAAGTTTTAATCAATCATTTATTTTAGTAGATAGATAAATATTTTGTCGTGAATTAATTTCGTTCGTATATAACATGCATGTTAACAACAGTTTAATATAATAATATTAATTATGTTATTTTCACGGTCTAAACAAAATAATAAAAAAGATTTTCATCATAATATGTAGGTACCAACATATTCATAATTATATCAATTTTTTTATCAAATGCTTAAATCTTAAAATACTTGGTTAACTTAATTTAATGTTTTTGTTAGGTATGTTTTATGTCATTTGCCGTTAGAAGTAATTTTATATTTTTATTAAGTTGTTCTTAGGCAGTTATGCTACCTATATATTTTGCACAAATGACCGCAGTATATTTTTTAATTAATATTCTTAAGAAAATCGTATAAACAAAATAACATAATATATATATTATATATATTTTCTCTATAAAAATTATATTGATATTAATAAAACAATTTATATTTTACAAAATATGTTGATTTAATAATGTTATCTAGATTATTATTTTGTCAGCTTTTTACTTTGGATTTTTTTTAAACTATTAATTTTTGTTTTTTACTTAAAGTTTAAACACAAAAAAAAAAATTCATAGGCATAATAGTAAAATTAACGTTTCATAGTACGATTATTATGTTGAAAAATCATTTATTTAGTTTAAGTTATTTAATAAGTATTGTTAGTGTCTTACTAACATTAGCATCCTAGGGAAATAATATTTGGCATCGCTATTTGACATACATATTTAAACATTAAAAATCGCTCACTATGCTTAGGTACTTCTAAAATTCATGACGCCCTAAGATATTTGCCCTATTTTCCCCTCCTTTAGAGCCACCCTGATTTTGTAGTAACTACTTAGAGAACTTTGAATCAGCCAGTCAGCCTTTTTCCTAGCATATCGATATTTGTTTAATATTCTTTTCATTCTATATACCTACATTATTATAGTCTACATATGATTTTATAATGTAAAATAAAATAAAAACATGTTTATTTCAACGTTCAAGTATTTTTTTAAATTATTTTAATAGATAGTACTTTGATAACGTTTGAATTTAATTTTATTGCAACTTGTTTAACCTGATGCTGAACTACTGTACGTCAGTATTGCAGAAGATATATATATATATTTTTTAAATTGCATTTTTCCATGTATCTGTGCTGTGACCGTTTATAATAGTAACCTGTTCATCAATGTTAATCTTGATATATATTTTTTAATTTATTACTTTAAAAAGTACAAAAAATTACAGAAAATTTTAATCGTGAGTGAATCGTGCATATTAAATGAGTTTTTTAATCAGTTAAATAGTCCATGTTGACAAAACTTATTATAAGACTTATGTGATAAGTTTTGTCAACCTATAAACGTAACTAAATATAATATTATTAAAATAAAATTAGAAGTACATTTTTAATAAATATTTTTTTTTGGTCATGTATAAGTTATAAGCAAAAATAAGCTATGTCTAAGCTAATGATACTAATATTAACATGGCAATTGTTACCTGCGTTTTCAAATGATAGAATGTAAATTCTCTATAATAATAATAATAATTAATAAAAAATATCCAACAATATATAATTAAGTATTTTCATTATATACTTAATACAAAATACACTAAAGATAAAAATGTATTTGATTAATTTATGCTAAAAAAAAACATTCCTGATATAGTATGCAATTAATAGGTATAATGGTAAATGTGTTTTAATTTTCATTTAATTTAGTTGCCTATTGAATCTATCAATGAAAGTAAGTATTGGGAAGGGATCAGGGTGTCTTCTTGTAATTTTTTTTAAAATGCCAAACCAATATATTATTTATTATTTTTGATAAAAGATGTACTATCAGATGAATAAAATCGTTAAACAAAAAATGTTTGATGTTTGATTATATTTTAATGTTCATGCTTACTAATACCTCCAGTTTTATCGTTATCGCGACTTATCGCCCTTATGTTAATTATCTTAAATAGATAAAATCATACATTTAAGTTTGAACCAGTTTTAAAAAAATAGTGATAAACTAAGTAAAAACATATTAAAATACTTACTTTTCCAGACCATTATTTTTTTGAAATTTAAAATTCCTGTTTGTAGTTAATTTTACGTTAATTTCAAATCTAAAAACAGAAATTACGCAGTTATGATCTCCGTGACCTAGCCATAGTTATGCCATTGAAAACTAAATATAAGTGTAAGTTTGTAACAAAAAAAAACTTCAGTTAATATAATAATATATAAATTTTACATGTGTAATATGGCGTATATTTATATAATTTTCACTTAATTTAGGTTGATTAATATATCTTTTAAATTCAAAACTAATAACGAAAACAAAGAAATAATTAAATGATAATTTTTGTATTTCAGTATTTCACTGATGAAAAATTTATTAAATTTCTTGTCTATTAGTTAATTAATATAATTACACTTAACAACTATACTATGCTCCGCTCACACATTGAGTAATCTACTGTTGTAGGCGAGTATCTATATGCTATCAGTCTATTTCATTACATTTCAAAGTAGTCATTATAAAATTCAGAAAACTATTCAAATAGAATATTGTTTTATCCGTTTTTAACGTTTTAATTAATCATAGGCACCCACTTAATTTTAAACGATAAAATCTGTAAGGACTAAAGATTATAAATTATTGTAAATGTTTACGCAATTATTATATTTTGGCATTTTGCACTTTTTATATCAATTATGAAAACGTCGAAATTATTTTATTCCCATGATAAATGAATAGTCTCAACTTAAATTATCTAGAAAAAAACAATCTAGAATTATTATTTATTTTCTAAAATGCCAAAAACTACTAATTATATGTTTATTTTGTACAAAATGGATTTATCCTAATTATTATAGTTACTTATCTATTGTTGACTTTTTAAGCACATTCGTCGCCGACAATAAGTGTTTCCGAAGTTAAATAAAAAATCAATCGTTTACGAACTACAGGTTTTTGCTTACTCGATAAATAAACGACCGAATATAATAATTTATTATTCATCGTCTAAATTATATTGACACAAATCGTGCCGGTTATTGGTGGGTGCGATAAGTTTAAAATAATATAATATTATGCGCGTTGTATCGCTGTGTATAATTTAATGTAAATACACAGACGTAAATCCCGACTGACAAATCAAACACATTTAATATTCGAATGTGGATTACATAAATATTTTACGACTGTCTATTATGGGCATGTGCGCGTATGATGGCATGACCGATGATGTGATTATTATTGTAATATAGAAAATAGGTATCTACATATTATTATTATGCTTGAGTGTTTTAGTGCATGGTACCCATAGTAACCTGTGTATGACGACGACGATAACGATGGACGATTTGTGCAGTAAAACTAAAATTTTTAGCAAAATAAATAAAATAACACATAGTATAGTATATAAATCGCCGCTTTTTTTTATGGATTCGCTGTTGCCGCTTGGCGAACATAATAATTATTTCTATAACTTTTTGCCGGAAAAAAAAAGAATTTCAATTTATACCGCAATACGTAAACCGTATATTATGCATAAATATAATATCATTAATTACACACGACTTGCACTCTATATATTTATACATAAATGCGGATATAATGCTTGGTATATAATATATCTATGTGGGTATATATATAATGCATGTATGATATGTTCCGAGTACATAAATACATGGGAAAAAAAGCAGAACGGTAGTGGTGGAGATCCGATGTACGACCTACCTACCTATATAGTCGGTGGCCATCACCACGCAGTGTCTATCAAAACAACACACGTGTACGATATAATATAATAATAATATTTTGTCTATGGTCGAAGCGCGATAAACTTATTGCAGCGTTGCAGTAGTATACACGCGATACCTACGATCAAATGTAATATCATGATTAGTCGCGTACATGTACATCGGTGTTGTAAACGTATAATACAGTTTTTTCGTCAGTATACAATAATGGTATTATACACTGCATTGGACGCAAAATTAAAATAGTTATTCTTCAAAATAAGTCTATTAAAAGTGCAGTGCGATTACTGACGCGAATATTTTTCGGGGCTGGAAAGTTGTCGTCCTCGTCGCGCCGCACGTGACACTGACACTATAATATAATATTATATAATACGTTTTGTACAGATTATATTATAATATTATTACAACATGACGGTATCGTCGGTTACATTAATCAGTGCACGAGTACGGTTAAGCGCATATCGCATACCAATACCAAAGCGCGTTCGACGTACGACGTCGGCAATCAGCTTTTCCGCTTCGAAAGTCTGTGTCCATCGGTTTTCCGACTTTTTGTTCCTCGTCTGAGAGCCGTTGCTGCATGGCGTCCGTGAAAACGTTTCGTGCTGGAGTCCAGCCGACCCGCATTCTGCAAGTGCGTAAACTTACAGTGTACTCGTACTTAGAATAGTGGTTCCCAAACTAGTTTTCCTCTTGGTATATTATTATTATTATTAGCTACCAAAAGTTGCGGCACACTTTTGACAAACATTTTGTACTTCTCAAAGTCTCAACGAAAAGTATAGTCAGGCAAAAACTAGGTCCGGCAAAAATAAACGCCACAGACCTATAAAACGAACATTTAAATGTATTTACAAAAAAATATTGAAATACATATTTACCTATAATTATTTATTTTTATACAGTTGTTATTTCTTTCCTAAAAAATTATTATCTCGAATAATATACATTTTACTTATATTTGTACTAAAAGTGCATTTTTCGGTAACTTTTTTATGCCGTTTTGATGGGTTTAAATTTTGAATTTCAAATGTTCACAGTACACCCTTTGAGTAACACTGATGTAAATGTGTAGATAGCTATCACGCATGAAACCATCATGATTTAGGAATATTATATCATAACCGGTGCGCGGTGCGCCGTTTTCGTACGTCATGAAACCGAGAAACCTTTCTATCCGTCTCACAGCCCTAGGTCCCCGCTTCCCGATTTCCGTGGGTACTTTGTATTCCGCATTTCCATCCGTTTCTAGTGTCCGCGCACTATCATTTATATAATATAATATCGATATTATATTATTTATTATATCTAAACTATATTTTCTTCCCACGTAATAATGTCGAACGATCGCTGCCGCCGCGATAACAAAAACAGCAACTATACACTACAACAACGGTGACCAGCAATTTGTGCGTATTATTATGTGTTTTTTTTTACTTTATATTATTTTATTTTTTTATCATTATTATTATTATTATTATTACTATTTTTTTTTGTCATCCAACTGCGTCGTGCAACAAAATGTGAGTCATGCGCGACCAAGCATAACTCCGGCCCTGGTAACGTGAACAACGACTGAAAAGCCGCCAGAGTTCATCAGACCACTGTGGCCGCACTCCCTCCAAAACTGAAAAAAAAAGTGTATAAAATAATGAAAATAATACGCCATCATTTTTTCGCAGATACCTATTCTGCACTCACGCACGCACACTATAATATACACCCCTTACACACGATAATATTGTACACTTATTTGCCCTCTCTTATTTGCGGCGTCGTTCATACTCTGGCAAAAGCAGACGACACAATAAAAATAACAATAATAATAGTGCACATTATGCATTTATATATCGTATATTATATATATATATATATATATATATATGAAATCCGTTCGAACGTGTCCTGTAATATATTCACTGAAACTTCCATTTTTTACAAATTTTCTGTATTTTTGAGAACCATAACCAAATTTATGTAATTCTATTTAACGAATTTCTTTTGTTGGCCATGAGACTTGGTAATGTGGAAGTTTCACAGTATACAACAGCACCGGCCCGCGACCCACCAGAGACGGTTAGGCTCCATCGCGGCGGTAGTGGCGGAACAGACCTCGTTTAGCAGGCAGTAGTTCTGAGCAGCCAGCCAGCAGCAGCAGCAGCAGCAGCAGCGTCACCGTCATATCGTCGCGGTCGTATCTTTCCGTTCTCCAACACCCCCTACCACCGACACCGTCACCGCAACGTTCCGCATTGCCCCCTGACCGCCGCCGTCGCCAACGCCGACGGTACAACCCGTTCCCGTGCCGCCCACTCAACCCCCACCTAAACGCCAAAGCCGCAGCCGCCACTGGGCGCGTCCGCGTCGCGCGCGCGTAGGGGCCCCCCGGAGAAATCTGCCGCCGCCGGGCCATCCGGCGCGCACCAAAGTCGGACGTCTAGGCGGTCGTAGCAGTCAGTATTCGTCCGGTCTCGGCCGCACGAAGAAGAAACGGCAAACGCTCTCTTCCGACTTCGCGTGTTTCACACCACCGTCAAACCGCCGCCGGTGCCGCCGCCCCCCTCACCACACACGGGGGAGTCGTTCGTCCGGAGGAGGTCACGCGTCGCCGACGTCGTCGTCGGCCTATTCGTCTCGGGAACTCGATGTCGTTACTTCAAGTCGAACCGTCCTCGGGGACACACGTCATCAGCTCTTGTACGGTTTCCCATCCGTCGTTTCTCTCGCGCCGTCGCGGTTTTCGATCGTCGGTCCATGATAATAATTACAATAATAATATTATTATGCCGTCACGATCGTCATTATTATATTAATAATTCGCCGCTACTGCCGCGGACCGCGAGATCGGTTTTTTTCTTTTCTTCGCACTTTCGTTTCTCGTTCGCCACTTTTGCGCGCGCCGCCTCGAGGCGTCTACGTAGCGACCGCGGAAGACTGCTTGCTGCTGCTGTGCCACCGCCACCGCCGCCGCCACTGCAGCGACCGACCGGACGCAAAAACGCGTAAAACGACATTATTATTGCAATAACTCCTTCGGATGCATAGCACCGCGCACATCGATGGTATAACATTTATGGTGTCCCACCGAAAATGGCACTGAAAGAATTCACGGGGTACATATTTACACATCACCCGTAGTTCTTCTGTGCCGTGTTCGGTGACCATTTCGACCGACACGCGTCTCGTCTTCGCATATTTTACTGGCCCTGCTGCAATATAACAATATTGTTTTATTTATTATCATCGGAGCACTGTCTATAATATGACCAGTGCAATCGGTATTTTTGTGTTTTGTTTTATGTTTTATTAGTTAGTCTAATTACTATACAACTTGTTTTTGTTTTTTTTTTTCTAGTTACTTTTACACTTTATTTATTTATTTATTTTTTTTTTTTATCCCCGGAACTCGACAACAACAACAACAAAAACAACAACAATGACAACCAATATAATATATTATAAACAATATCGATACCGTAAATAGTACGTAGGTACTGTCAATTTAATGTTAACACTTAAATATTTTTTGTCTTTATATAAATATTATACGTATCGACGTTTCTGTTTTATAATAATAATTATTAAAATATAGTCGAACTGCACTTTACCCGACTGTTTTATTTATATTATAATATTATGTATCACGCGCGTGTGTTGTCGACAAGTCTCGTGTACACAATATATATTATCATATGTTGTAGTATAATATTATTATTGTACCTACGTTTTTAACAATTTTTTTTTTTTTTTTTTGTCGCCAGACATATTTTAAAATGTGTGTTTGTAACAAGCGTATATTAAAATGTTTGTAAAAGAACGCTTGGTTCATATAAAATAATATTATATTGCTTTACCTATTATTATTATAATTATTTTCGTTTCGTTGCAAATAACAATTATTAAATATTAAGTATATATTATTATAATATAACAATATTATTATCAATATACGTTTTACATTTTATACTGCTTACTGCATAATAACAATATAATATAACACAGACGCCTTTATAATACACGATCATTATTAATTATTATTATTATTATTATTATTATTATTAATAGTGGCGCGTTTCGTTCGTATCTTTGTCTGGTTTCGTTCGACGTTCGACAACTGCACCACAGCAGTAGTTATTATTGTTTCTCCTATTATTCTCTCGTCACAACTCTGGTGGTAGTATTATAGGTACCATAGGTATTTTACGGCAATAAAAATTTGTACGCCAAAACTTAACGGTCTTCGCGCGCTCCCCGCCAGCCTTGAGCTACATAGACGGAATAATAGTCATAATAATATCATGCTATACGAAATGGGTGTTGTAGTCCGTGACCTGTGTGCGTCTTAAGTAGTATTATGCGTTTCCGTAAATAATCGAATAAAAATGGGGTGTATTGTGCCCGGTCTACGATATACGGTCGTTGTTTTGTAAACGACTCGTGTCCAACCTATGGGCTGCAGACTTGTGTCCGAAATCAAAAATGGTGCGCGCATAAAATGATACAACCATAAATAATATTATCCGGAAAGGTGTATTATAATAACCAGTCGTATGATAATATTTTATTGAATAGGCATCGTCGTCGTCGGGGTACGCTCATAATATTTTGAACGTCGGTCGTTTTCACTTTTTCGATTGCGGCACACGCGGTTGTGCAAACCTCGACAGAGAGGTACGCGATGTCGTTCCGATATGGACACCGCACACGGCGTATTATTAATCATTGATAATATAAGAATGAATAATATTATAATGGATTCAATGACAACATGCCGTTTTTTTTTTTTTTTTTTTTCATTATTATCTCGGATAAAATTTCGGGACGAGTGACGGAACAAACGAGCAGATAATAATAATAATAATAATTGTGCGGCGAACCCATGACAGTCGTGCGTATATATGGTGTGCGCGACTCTTTAGAAAATAATATTATATTATGTACATTTAGGTATTTATCGCACACACACGCCGTTTAAAGTGCGTTGTTCAAACGATAACAGCAGTACGTCACGTTGTTGTTATTATTATTATATTATTGTTTTATTTGTGCGGTGAACCGACGACGGGGAGACTGCACGACAATATTATAATAATATAAAAACAATAATATTAAACGTACGATTATGTTTTTTTTTTCTGTCAACATGGCGCGCGATTTAATATTGTCGTTATTGTTATCACTTTGCCAATCCGATGAAGTAGTTTCCAAAATCGAACGATCGACTTTTTTGGTTCCGGATGCCAGAACGACGTCGTTATGCAGCACCCGGACGGGAGATTCGGTTTTACGTAAAAGGGAAAGGGGTACAAATTACAAATAGATACAAATCGAGTACAAAAAAAAAAAAGAAATTAAATTGCTTAGATGGGGTAATGATGACTTATGGGTGCCAAAACAACGCATCTTGATGCAGCCGTACGATAACACGATCGGGTGCATTGCATTGTAATACGCGTATGTCTAACAATATATGATGTCATATTTTTACTTAATATCGAGATTGAACCGAATAAAAAAATACTAGGAATTGCGACGATATTGGTATTTTTATTTCAGAATCGTAGGTATAGTGTTGATCGAATACCTATTTTATAAATAATTCATTAGCCGCACACTCGGCCATATTAATCGAAATAATAATTCTCAGGCGACAAAACAATAATCATAATAGTAATAAATACTACACATAGCGTTATCATAAACTACACTTCCAATTAAAATTATAAAACATCTATTGCGTTATGCGGTATATGAAGTGAACGAAACAATATCAACCGTTTTATCTATTATATCGAACATTAAACATTTTTACGGGACGACCCTCTTGCCGAAGTATCTACTTGTACGACTTCCACGAGGATTGAAATTCACACACAAAGTATTCGGGTAAGGTTAGTCGTTGTACTGCAGCAGTTCAAACATCGTAAAACAATAATACTATAGGCACAATATTTGAATTATTATACAGAGATATTATGCAGGTATTTCCTGCGTCTGGAAAATAATATTATACACTTTTGTTTATTCAACGCGGACGATTCGAAATTTCGAATAGCCAATATAGGTATAAAAAGGTCAGCAAGTGAGCACCGCTCTGCTGTACAGTATGTGCCGAGTGAGTGGATCACTTTCATGGATGTGTTAAATTTGAATTCAACAATATAAATCATTGTATATGAAAAACGATTCTGAGCGAAGACGGTCTATTGTCGGCCTACATAACTAAATGTATTTTAAGATATTATTACTACTAAAATAATTAATTTTACTATTAATAATACAGTAGATTGAATTAATTTTTGCAGAAAACATTGTATTTGAAAATTTAATTGAGTATATAAATATAATAATATACCTTATAAGTTTCAATCAGCCACAAAAAATATTTTTAAATTACAATGAAATAACTAACATTGTTATTCTTCATTTAAATATCTAATTTCGTTCAAATTTGAACTTAAAATTTTTATAAAAAATTATTTTTAATATATTTTTTTGATCTTTTTGTAACACTATAAACTACTTACGAAAATTTTTTTTTAAATTTTCAACTCTTAGCTATAATAACTGAATATTTTATATATTTTTAACAACTAAATAATTTGCAAACATATGATATTTTAATAATATGGTCAAAATTTGAACTTTAAATGCTTATAAAAAAAAAACTTTGCCTATGTATTTTTATTATTTTTAATTTGCTATTTTAAAAACTTATGAAGAATCTTGTATTAAAATTTCAAGAAATTGAACACAACGAAATTTTTTTTACCGATATTTAAGGAGAAAAAATTTGAAAGAACCAAAAATTTCTTAGGCCTACAATTATGTGTAACTCAAAAATTGTCAAAATATTTTGAATTATGTTTATAAATAGCTCTAAAAAAGTCAAAATATTTTGAAAATGTTATGATGTATAGAAAATGATTTTATAAACATTCGGTGAAAATTGTATGCATATGTGGTCGTTATTTCTTTTGTTACATTAAAAATAAAAATAAATTTTATTAAAAATTTGCTTTGCGAAAAAATTCCCGTTTTTTTCTTAATTTTTTTTTTTTTGTTTTTCCCGGCGCATTTAAAAACTATTGGGAATTTTGTACTCTTTACCCCCCAAAGTACCAACCAGATTCACTTTCTTATCAGAAAAAATGCTGAAGAAAATCTGAGTACTTTTACTGCCTTAAAACGTGATGACAGACACAAAAAAAAAAATAAATAAATAATAAAAAAAACACACAACATTGTAAAATCAATATATTCATCGCTCCGCTGAGAATGTAAAATGTAGGTAGGTACACTGCTACACATTTTTCTTATTATACGTGCCACACGTGTTTAATGTTTCTTTAATATGTGCTTGTTCAGTAAGTATAAATATCATAATATATTGTAAGATTATATTATATTATTCTAATCCTTATATTGTACCTTGTATTATACTATAATTATACACAGGTAATGACTTATCTGTGTATAGTCATTCATCATTAGGTTGGAATGGCTTAACAGTGGCCGAAATATATTGTGTTATATTTTATGTTGCCCTTACATCAAAACATTTTTTTTCCAACAAGTTGTATAATGTAACTACATGCATATATAAATCATAAAATGATTTAAGTAAAATTATTTTTCTAAATTTTAGATTATGGAAAAACATTATGAACTATTATAAATTAGTTTAATTCCATAAAGATAGTAATCAAACGTATTCATGATATGTCAACGAGTAAGATTAAAAAAAAAAATGAACGCATTATTTACACTTTTACATTTGAATATTTATCAAATGGTCCTAATGTGTAACATTATAATAGATATAAAAACGTTTTATACTAAAAATAATTTTTTATCAAGCATAATATCATAATTTTGTCCTAGACGTTATAATTTTAATTTCGATACACAATATCATCGATAAATCTGAAAGTTGCTCATAATCTGTCATCTTGGTATACGTGTATGTTTTAAGTCAATGGCAAGAAAATATTCATTCGATACTGAAACAATATTGTTATTAATTATTATTATTGATAATTATTTACAATATCATCATATTTATTTCGTTTATTCCGCATTTAAAAAAGGTTTTATGCTTTTCCGATAAACCAACATACATTATACCTCTCATTAAATGCATAATTTTTGTTCTATTTTCTCGTTGCAGTGTTTGGTAAGTAATAGAAGTAGGTACTTTAAGTTTTGCTTTCTATATTATATGGCAAATAGCGGCCAGTGGGCTGTAAAATACTATTTTATAATGTTTCGGGTGGTCGGGCCACATTTTTAGAAAACTGTTCCGATGACGGTGCAAAATATATTATTTTGTACCTACGTTCTACGGTAGCAGTAAAATGCAAATGCACATGCCCGTATAGTAATAATAATAATATATAAATAATAGCAACACTGCCGCGCACCAGTCACACCAGGCCTACTTTTTTTTTCGTTGTTGACACACTGGCCCCAAAACCGCGAGTATTTCTATTTGATATGATATTATTATATCAAATTAATATATAATATGTTAGTTACAGCGGTGCGCGTCGCGTCTGAGCTCAGCGTTTTACCTGGACTTTCGTAATTATAACAATTTACAGTTATTTATTAATTTGTGGCACAAAATGGCAAAGGGTATTATAATTGTGGCCATTATAGTGTGATTTTTTAAACGTTACGTAAAAGTAAATACAATAAACTTAAGTAATTCTCATTTCTAAAAATCGTATTAAATTGTATTACGTTGTCGCAATCAATGTTGAGGAAAGGTCCTTGCACTAGAGGCTAGCACTTATAATCTCTAAGTCCCATATTATTAATTTAATTAACGTATATTTCTCATTTTTTTTTACTTCAAACTAACACCCATTTCTCCAGAGTTTAAACTGTGTAATGATTATACAAAAAAATGTTTTATCTTAAGTAATAAATATGTTTCAAAAAAAAAAAAAAATCTATAGGTGATAGAAACATAAATTATATAATAATTATATATTTTTTATTAGTCGTGAATAAATTGGACTTTGGCGACTAGGTTGCTAACAAAAAATATTGATATTCTATATTGTAACAAGTTATTTATGATAGTTAATGAAATTATTCAAATATTAAAACTTATAACACACGCAATTGGTGGTGATACCATTACAACAATTAATTCTGAATACAGAATAATAAAAGTGAATCGAAGAATGTATTGATTTTTTAAATGTTTATTTATTCGGATGGAAACACTTATTCGTTTTTATATTTTTATTTTTGTGTCTGTCATCGATTTATCATGTTTAAGAGCAGACATTTTACTTCAGTCTTAAATTTTAGGGGTGGCTTCAAGAGCACTGCATATAACATCTATTACATTTAAAAAATAATAATATTTAGGATATTAATCTATAAAGTATTTAAGTAATACAAAATTAAACAATATAATAAAGCTAATTTAGCTCATTTATCTGCAATTGCATTACCAACTATATGCCAATGTGTCCAGGTATCCAAATTAGAACTAAATATTATTTTTTTCTCGATTTTTCAAGTCTATTTTTGATTTGCACGAGTGCTATATGGCTAGCAATCTAGCATATATAACCCGCATTCTAGGACACATCTTAGTCAAAGTACGCCACTGGGTGGCCAAGAGCGAATAAAATGCTGTGCTATTTGTATACTATTGGTTGAGTTGTAAATTTGTTCAGCGTTCACTGTACATTATTTTATTGTGCCGTGTATAACTGTTTCAAAAATCATAATTGAAACGATGTACATACAAAATAAACGGGTAGGTATTGTATTGAAATAAAATTAGTTCTATATCGTCGTTTCTATTCATAAACAAACAGCAGTCGAGTATAAAATTATATAATATTACCTCACCGTCAAAATCGATTATAATAAATATTTATTGTTTTAGAATTCGATGTTCCTACTCAAGGTTGGGCAATAAAAAAAAACAAACGGGCATATGTCCGGCTCGTTTGTTTTTACACAAAAACAATAATTTATCAACAGTGTTATTGTCTAAATTTATTAATCGAGTCCACAAGTGCGTTTGAAAAATAACAATGACAAACGAAGCGTCAAAATACGTTTTATATTTTATAATCTATATACGATGAAGTATATTATCCATGATCAAATATTGTTCTCAAGTCTTATCCTTAATTTCGATAAGTAAAAATCTACATAAATTATTGTTGAAAACAAAATAAAAATGATTACACATATTACTTCTATATAGACATTCTTAATGTAGATTAATTATAGTGCCTTTTAACTATTTTTTTTTTAATTCAGAACTAAATCCACAAGTTGTGTTTAATATAATATTATGTAATACGTACAATTGGTGTAATTAATAGTCATTAGTCATTATGGTTTGGAAATAATTCACTACCAATATTACATAATATTATGTATAAATTATACAAAATAATTAATATACAGAGCGATTCACTCCCATTTATTTTCTTTAATAATATATTTATTTAAATTCAAATTATTTAAACATTTAAATATACTCTAGTACCACATTTTCAAATATTTACATCAATTTTTATTCTATTTAAGTGGGTTTTAAAGAATGTCCAAAAATATGAAGTAAATATAAAATTAGATCTAGTACTTATTTATTATATTAGGACGATTTTTGATAATTATAATTGTTGATAAATTTAATATTAATTACTATAATTTTAAAATCATCTTAACCCCCAAATCTTCCAAATCTATTATCATGGCCCTCAGGCCTCAGTTAACAAAATTAAATAACTCAAAAGGTACTTGATTGAATTTCGAATTTGATTAACAGATGGTACATATTATCATTATTTTCAAAAATTTATCTACAGGAAATTATGGTGGTTTTCATTAAAAAAAAAATAAGTTTGTATCGCCAGTTACAGGACATTATCTTTAAATGGCATAAAAAAATCTATGTATTTGAAAACCTAGTTTTATTTAAATAAATATACTTATAAAATTCAAAAAATCAAAACTTAAATAAATTCGTTATTAAATTGAAAAAATAGAAATATGGAAGCATGCTCGGTGAATTACCCCTGTATAATTTATTGTTTACTTTTAACGGACAATAGATATATCATGGGGAATGGGCACATCGTGCCGTTCCTAACGGGCATAAATCGTTGATAACGTTCGTGTTTAAAAATATTATTCACGGGAAACATTTAATTTCAATTGTATTTTCGTGCAGTATTTTATTTTATTATTTTTTATTACGTGCATTGTTTCGTATATACGATGGGTGTATAATGCACAGTACATGCACAGGTACCAAATTAAACATATCCACCCTCACAACAGCCAATAGTAAGGGTGCCTAACGCAAACCATATAATTTTACATTATTGTGTATATATTTTACCCCTTCTACGTTTCCGGCCACCAGGCAGTCTCGTTCGAACAATGCAGTTCACTCGTTTCTCTATATTATAATAGTACAGTTAGATTAGGTTTTGGCGTCTCGTGTGTTCGTCGTTTTTAGTTGTTTTTTCCACCAGAGAAATGTTCAAATAATATAACTTACTACCCCTTTTTATAATAACAGTAGGTACCTACGTATGTACCTTTACGAAAAAACTA
Source organism: Pentalonia nigronervosa (assembly GCA_014851325.1). Classification (NCBI taxonomy): domain Eukaryota; kingdom Metazoa; phylum Arthropoda; class Insecta; order Hemiptera; family Aphididae; genus Pentalonia; species Pentalonia nigronervosa. Next base: position 65,658 of record JACXSJ010000905.1, on the reverse strand, counting down.
TAATCATATTCGGTGGTCGTCAGTGTGTAACAGTATTATTATTTATCTCGAAAAATTAAAAACAAGACGATGACCTCTCAATATAGCGGTACCAGCATTGCTATTATAGTCGAAATTATTTTTGTTGTGCCGTATAGACATTGATTGTCAGATCGATCTTTTCTTTTACACTACAGCAGATCGTTTAATCTATAGTAAATCGAATTGATTAAATGGTAAGTAATGAACGTATATATAAAAATATAAGAGGTATATAATTTGTCGAGGTTCTTAAATTCTCACGATTTGCTTTCTATACCTACTTCTATAGTTTTAGTTTTTTTATTTTTCCAGTTATTTTATTATTACAGGCTTTACAATATTATATTGAACTTGGTATTTTTTTGTTATTTGTATTTACGTATTCATTATTAATTAATTAAAAACTGCACTTTCTTGTCAACTATAAAGGTATTTATTATTTTCTATCGTAACTGGTACCTATATGATATCATTAGCTTCTACATTAATTTTAATATATTATAATTTATAATATACTGAATTACAAAATATCAACTTAATGTAATACAGCATTAATAAAAATCAAAAATTAAATCCTATATTACATGCTATTATACTAAACGTATAATTTTGCTCAGCTAGGTAGGTTAGGTACCTACCTAAAATATAGGTTCATTACCTATAATATTTTGCAGATGTGATAATTGTATTATTGAAGTATTTCATAGCACATACATTATGTACCTGCATACACAATTTATTTAAATTTAATACATATTTTATTTGCTGGTCAAAAATAATTTTACAGTGATAATTGAAAACGTAAAAGTAGCTGAAGTACTGCTCCTACTAAAGTTATTAGTGATTACTGATTACTCATTTTAGTGTACACACAAATAAGGTGTTAACAAAATAAAAGAAAAAGAAAAAAGTATTCTCGTAAAAGATCATTACCGATTTTTAGAAGATGCTATATGTTCATTATAAAGCAATTAAGTTTCTATTATACTTGAACGTTTAGACTGTCCTACTTGTTGTTTCAGTTGTAACATTGTAACCGTTATTATGATATTATTATTCATTATTATATTCTATACCATATGCTATGTATACAAATCTTTGTGTACCAAAAGTTGATAAAATGTTGTTTTATTTAAATCATACGCTGTGTCTGGGTGTCTATATAAGTTATAATTTATAACTACATTTAAAATAAAAAATATTTATTTCCATCTGTAGACACCAGAAGATTTTAACAATAACCAATTTTAGTTCAATACGATTTATATTTTTTACTAGATATAAATACTTTAAATACTTGGTATAATTATATAAGCGTATTATGTATTTAGTTATAAGAAAAATTAATTTTATCATAATAAAACTTAAACATTTAATTAACAATAGGTATGTTTCTTACTCGATAATTTTTTTACACATATATTAAATTATAATATATATACACATCAGCCATTAAAGTATTATGTTTAAACTAGACTATAAAGACATTTTAGCTTTTATGACAAATGTGACCTTTTAGTGGTTTTAAATTTTTAGTTTTTATGAAATATTATTACAAGTTAATAATATTTTTCCGCCATCTGCATATAATACTACGAAATATAGGTTAATCGATTATATAATAACAGCCTATAAATAAAAACCAAAGTTTATAAAACGCTTTTACTATTAACATGATTACTAATTTATATTAAAATATTTGAAATGAAATATAGGTAGAAATTTAAATTTTATAAATATCATAAGCGGTTCAGAAGAACAATATAATATACATATAAGGAATACCTATAGCAATCATAAAAAATATATACTCATTTCCCGAAAAACGACTAAAAAGTTATATTTAATCAAAATTGATAAACAAAATATTATAGTATTATTAGAAAATATTAGTTATACTTACAAACATTTATGGTGCTTTTTTCGTCGTACTAATACATTTCAATAATCAAGTAGCTTATCTGATTATTTAAATTAATTTCTTATAGTTTATTTTATGCTACCTTTAATGCTTTTCTTATAATGCAACTATACTGGGTTTATTTCTAATATTAACGATAAAAAATGTTGGCAAGTAGGTTCTGCTCCATTGTACAGTAGGTGTCGAGTAGGTCACTGTAGTCTGTAATGGATGTGTTTAAATTTGAATTCAATAATATAAAATCATTACATATGAAAAACGATTCTAATTGAAGATGGTCTGTCAGCCTACATGACTAAGTATATTTTATGACATTATTACTGTTAAAGTAATTTATTTTACTATTAACAATACAGTAGATTGAATTAATGTTTGCCAAAAACATTGCGTTTGAAAATGTCATTGTGTGTATAAAACATAATAATATTCTTTAAATGTTTCAAGCACCCGCAAAAAATATTTTAAAATTACAATAAAATAACTAACACCGTTAATCCTCATTTATTTAATCTAATTTCGTTCAAATTTGAACTTAAATGTCTATAACAATCAACTATGTAAATATATATTTTAGATTTTTTGATTACGATATCAACTACTTACAAGAAACCTCGATTAAAATTGTCAATCCTTAACTATAAAAATTGAACATTTTTTAAATTAAGGTATTTTAAAAGATTTAACTTCAATATACCTTAAGGTAATTAAGGTATATTGAAGCTAATACTGTAGTCTAGACATATCATGTATTGTTATTATTATTGATCGCTAATGATTAGATAATGAGCATTATGTCTAGCTTTTATATTTTATCTTTAAAAAAGTATACTTAAATGTAACATAAATTACTCGTTCGAAACGCATGAAATTTTCAAGTACCGAAGAACCATACATAGCTAATATTCTGTTTTGGAATATGAAATTAACAATGTACAGGTTGTAATTCAAAAAAGTAAAAACTTAAAAAAATATATAATGATTAAAAAATTATATAGTATGTATTTTTTTTTTGTTTAATATTTTTTGCCGTGACATAAAATTATGTAAAAATTATATTTTAAAAAAAAAAGTTAAAACTTTTCGAAATTTATTCGTACGTCTTTTTGAACAGCTCCGCCGGCGTATAGGAGTACATACACCGTCTCCGCGTGAATTGATTAAAAAAATTTAAAAAATGTTTACAGTTTACAGTTCTGCAAACTTGAATACATATTATAATAAGTTATAAGCTTCTTCAGTTTTTGGACCGTATTATGTTGTCACGTGTATATGTGAATGGTGCATATATATTTTAATGTGTGACTTAATTTTCTTGGGTTACTCAGACCCAAATGACGTTATGTGGCATTCACAGTCTTAAATTATAAAAGTAGACAGTAGTTATGTTATATAACATTTAATATAGTGAATAACAATTTAATACACGACTTTTCGCGGTGCGTTTCACGACGAATCGCGTATACGCTTGTCTCTTTGCGCCGTGTGAAAATCACATACTTTATTATACGACGAAAATATACTTTTCGCAATTGCTGCAATAACGCATAACATACCAATTATGTGCATTGTAATATTATGGAATCAATGTACGACCAAGGACGAAATATGTATATAGGACGGATGCAAGTTTATCATTTTTATATATATATATATATGCATTACATATTTATGTATGTATATATGTATGTATGCATTTATGAATTTATATCTGTTTTGACTTAATCAAGACTTGTTAGCTTGATTAGGTGGTGGGGATAGGGTGTTATCCAATGCACTATAGTTAATAATCAACAAAACTGAATATCTTATTCGAATATAAGTATCACAAATTATAATGATAACTTGAAAACTAATTTTTAACTATTTGAAAAAGTTTTACAGATAGAACTTTTTTATCCACAAAAATAAATATGACTTTATATTTACACATTGCTAAACTATTAACGGTTTAATTGTAAACATTTTACTACGTGATTGGCTGGTTAAAGTAATCTATTACTTTTTCATTCCATACATTTTTTAAATCAAAACAGTTTCAACGAAACATTTTTAACTATAGTGTATTTTTTAAAAAAAAGAATTATTATAGCTATTTCGTTCTCTGTATTTCGCCTGATATTGAATCGTTTTTAACCAGTCCAATCTAATCACTGTTAAATTATATATGATTTAATTTAATAAACTTATTTTAAAAGGTAGAACTCTTTCGTATCAAGTTGGGCCAAGTCGACGATGCATCTTTTTGTTTTTAAAATGATGTAACCGGAAAAAAAGTATGCCATATTCGGATGACTCACAATAACTATAATACTTATCTGGCCACATCTCCTCACTCCCCTCCCCCACATAAAACCTCGCTCGTTATTTGAAATTATTACAATTTATAAACGTGCGAAATATTTTTTGCAGCATAAAAGCTTAATAAAAGTTTTACTTTAACCACTATTATCAAATGCGCTGACAATATTTTTATTACTGCATAATATGATACACCAGCAAAAAAAAACTAAACAATATAATACAAGATAGGTACGATTTACACGTCGTACGGCCGTTGTAATATAATAATAATAATAATAATCGATGTCCACGCATCTATATGCAGATATATGTATAATAATATGATAATATATAATATAATAATATCTCAAATGTATATAATACACGCCTAATATGCATCCGAATAGGCACTTAACGATCGTTTTTTATTGTTTTTTTTTCAAACTCGATAAAATGAATATTCATAGATGCGAATTTCACACGTCGTCGGACACTTATTTTCTGGATTTATATACCTTTATATGTTATAAATATTATAATGTGCACACTACACGACGACAACGACGTATAATGATGACTACTATATATTATTATATTTTATATTACCTACCTACTACTGCAGCAGTTAAGCCGCGAATAAACGCATAAATAACGCGAGTATGAGTACATTACGTACGAGTATACGCGTTTTATATGCACGCGGCCGTCATAAATCATCAGACTCGCGCGGAGGAGTTTATTGCGTGCCTATATTATATATATATATATGCATTATTATACTGCCGCAATGTGTATATAGATGGGTATAATATAATATATATTTATTAGAATTTAATGTCAACGACCCAAATTTAAAACACGCACGCGACGCGCCGTCGTATCGCGATTATAATTATTATATTTTTTCAGTTACTATATAGTATTATATATTTTTATCAATGTGTGTAGGTAGATTTATATGACTTTCCTGTACATCACTGTTGAGGAGCTAAAAAAATATGATTAATACCGACTGTTAATGTCAACACAAAGATAAAATATATAATCTTATCTGTATATTATGATTTAAAATTGACAAGTTTAAATAATCGTTGAATATTAGTCGACATTAAGTATATTACTCACAAGTGTAAGAACTTTATTGACCTAAAAACAAATACAATTTCAATATGACAAAAAAAACTAGCTAACAATTATTATACTTATTAATATACTCCTTTTGTTTAATAATTTACCTGCATGGTTAATATTGTTTAGTTTCAGTTTCTAGTTTTATTAATTACTATTTATTATTGTTTAAAATATACCTATCGAACATATTATTATACAGGCATATTTCAGTATGAACTTATGCGAGTTAGATAATTGTAATTAATATAGTATAATTTTGATAAATTCATGATTTTTCAGTTTATTATACAATATATTTACCTAGGAAAAAATATAATATAATATGTTATTTGACAAAGATAAGTATGATTCAATTTGAGATTTAATATTATACAATATCTGTTTTTAAATGGGATAAAATGTTAATAGGCTAACAATAATGTGAGAAAAATAGTAAATAAAGTATGATCCGATTAGAACAGTCTGAATACTAGTATAAGTAATATTATTAATAATTTATTAGTCTAACATTTTATAGAGAACGAATTGCATTTTTTGTAAATGAATTACTCTTCTTCATTTCAGATGTTTTCGCTGACTTTTGAGATGAGTATAATATACATATTGATTAAATTAACAAATATTGATTATATTAATTAAAATGTATGAACAGTGACGCTCATATAGGATACTAAGTAATGCAGTTGCATTAGTTTCCAGTGACACCTGGGGCCTGTTTAAACTTTAAACCCCTAACAACAAAAAAAAAATTATGCCTATGGTTTCGTAATATTTTTAAATTTATGCAAAAGAAGTATGAGAACTGAAGAGCGTTGTATCAAATTTTTTAGCTTTAATGTCAAGAATTTAAAATTTGATGAAACATCATGGTTGGCAGCCTTAAGCATCTATGATTAATTATGGGGTGGCGTCCCTAAAATTATAGCTGCACTGGTTCATGAAAAACATTTGGGCGACAATGTGTATAAATTTTAAACAATTTAAACATCAATTAATCATCGAGAATTTTTTCCCAACACAGTGCCATATACCTTTAACAGTGTCTAATAGATCAAACTCATATATGAGCAATGAGCTAATTATAAGTATTGCTATCATGGCGCGTTACATATTACTTATTATAGGTATATACCATGGTTATCACTTATCAATACCATGTAGATAAATGTGGTATAATATACCTATACAAATTGTAACCTGAAATGGAGAATTTCGATGTGCATTCGCGACGTACAATACAATTACGAACAGTTGAGTTATAGCCGCTACTAGACTTCTAAAATGTGGGGTGAAAAAATTGTAAATGACTCACAGAGTCGTGTCCTCCACACCCCTTATTAATAAACTATACTCTGTTTAGTCAGATAACATGCCAATTCTGCGTATCCTCCTACATCACAATACCATCGAAACAGGTCCCCCTATTCAGGGTGTTGTGTGGGGATGCGCCCAAACCTACAATTATCAAAACTTAAAAAAATTTGTGTACACGTTTTATATAAATGATAAAAACAAAATATATTTCCCTTTTAATTCATTTATTTTTAGATTTGGCCGTTAAAATTTTAATATAAAACTCTTGGAAATTTACCAGTTATGTGACAATCCGCCGCTGCATGCATCTATGTAATGCTATCAACTATAGGAATTTGGAATAATTTATAACTAAAATAATAATAGTTATACCTAAAAAAATAAAGAGTGTTAAATTTGAACTTGGAAGTGCTTAACACATTTGTATACCATCCTAGTTGCGCCAATGTGAAACATCACGGTAGGTGTATTTGGTAATTGTTATTTTCAGTGGTCATAAAATGTGGAAAATAATTTTAGAATTGGGACTGTACTGGAAATTGAAAAACCATCATGTAATTAGCTTAAATTTCAGTAGATACCTACCTGTTTTATATAGATTTTCATTTGGTTTTTACAAAAGCCCGGAAAATGCTTTAGATGGGAATATGGGATAAAAAAGCCATAAGATACTACATCCAAGCGTGATTGCCTTTGTATAATATTATTCAATGTCAAAATTCTAATGCTGACTGTAAGTTTTGAATCTCGTCCAGATGTGGGTTTATAGACTTTGGAATAGAACGAAATCAGCAGACTTCTTCGAAAAGTACTTTATTTAATTAAATCATTTTTAGAAGTCATTCACATCTTGTTCACAATCATATGTCTTCAGGAAATAAAGAAAATTTTAGGAAATTAAATTTTATTTGCTAGACACTCATGACAGTTTTTTACTCCATCAAACAAATTGACAAGACCTACCTATATATCACGCTGCAGTGCTGCACATAATATTCGAAAAGGTTATATAAGTAAAAATTAGCAATTTGTCCAACGAGTATTATATACATAGCAATGATAAATGTATAAATAATATAAACTTTCGTGTTTTCTGCACATTATTATTTGCGAGTGTGTTATGTTTACGGAGAGAGGGATGTCATTTTTTCCAAACGTTTTGGTTTTATCATTAGAACCTTATTATATAAACGAACATAGTAAATACTATCGTTAATTTTATCTAATCGCTGTCGATAATTAATAAACGAATAAATAAATAGTTATGGAAATTATGCAGCTGTTGAAAAAGTAAAATACATGCTGACACTTTGTAATCAGATAATTTCGGTTGTCGAAGAAAATGATTATCGTCTAGTTTTAAAATAGATATTATAATTTTTGTATATTGTACCAAATATCAATGTGTCTAACATCTATAATATGTATTATAATGTTTATTTAACTGTTTAAAATTTTTGGTTTTCAGTTCGTCCGATTTCACAGGTCTCAAAAATGGTTCTATACGATTTCATGAAATTGCGACAACGGAACAGTGCGTAATGTTTATAAGTGGCTTCACAACCGACGGATTTAGAAATTAAGAATATAATAATTTAGATATATTGTTAGGTTTATTATTATTGTTGTAATTTTTTTTTTTTGCCGATACCCGTGATGAATATCTATGACAGTCAATTATGAAAAACGATCTGCAAACCTTGGCACTGGAAGAATTCACAGACTAATTATTGAAGATCGTGAGTCTCCTGGTGTCAATTATTGCGGATCGATAGCACTACGATTATTGGATATAATTATTATATACTACGATAGTTTCACTCACTATATATATATACTATATACTATATACATATTCATTTATATACCTATAATTTATATGTATATATGTGAGTCGGAGCAAATTAAATAGTTAATTATTTAACCTGCTAGATTAGAAGTTGCCTAATTTTTTATTAAATTAATGTGTAATTTATTTATAAAATTGACCTTATGCTACAAATTAATTTTAGTTTTAAATTCGTGAATACTTGGTACCTATAGCAATCCTAGAATAATATAGGTATATTATATAAGTTAAAAGTTAATCATTTCTATTAAACTATATAGCATACATCTTATACTTACATGTACAATCAATTTATATACATATATGTAAACAAATTTGTTTAAATTTAAATTTGTTCATTGTAAGTTCATCAGTATTCCATTATAGCGTAATAAGCCAGGAAAATAAAGAAAAATAGATGAAAAAAATCCAAACCAAAATTTTTTTTTTAAGTTTTATTATAATATGTTCTACAACATACTGAAAGTCCTCATGGATCGAACTGAAGCTTTTTTTTTACAAACTCATGACAATTAAACAATGTAAGCTTTTTTAAATGTCTCAAAAAATATTACGAATATTAAAAAAAGTTTTAAACATAAGTTGTTTATTAGGTAATTTACAACAAAAAGTTTTTTTACGTTTTTTCATTTGAACAAATATTTTTCAAGATATGTTCGTTTAAAAATTGATGGTTAAAAAATAATTAATAATTGTATCTCTTTTTTCGTGTTAAATATTTTTTTTTTTTACACTATATTGAATATATTTTTGTGTTTTACAAACTAAAAGTGAGCGATTTAATTATAATAACAAAATAAAACATAGAATAAATTAATATTTTTAAAAGTTTTGATATCATACAAATAATTTGTACAGTAAAAAAAGGCAATAATTTAAAGTTAATTACACTATTTAGCAGATTATACTTGTTTCATATTCTTCATAATCTACGTTTTTGTCTAAAACTTCTAAAAGTGTACAATCTCCTACATTATCAACCTCTATTTCTATATAATTGAGCACTTAAGATCTGCTTTTCGGTAACCACAATTTACCACAACATTTGATACAATTACATGATATACATTTAAGTAATATATTATTATTATATAATATTATATAATATAATATTCGTTACTGCTCCCATTGGAATAGTATTTTTCATGCAGAAACTCCTCTGCTGCCGGTTAATCTTAGTTTTTATTGATGTGCAGTCTTTTATGCTATCTGTGAGATTGACTATCTTGATGAATTTTAATATTTTTATTTCTTGTCCAGGACTGTTTGTTTTTTTGAATGAAGTGGTGTCAATTTTTGATTCTGATTAAGCGTGCTGGTAGGTAGGGCATTCTAAAAATATGTGTTTCACTGAGAGTGCACATTTAGGCACGTTCTGCAAATGTGTTCTGATTCCTTATACATTAGTGTGAATGTGTAAGTCTTGTATGTCCAATGCGCACTTCGGTGACCATGACCTCCTCGTGTCGTGTAAGATTGATCAAGGCATCTAGCCATTTTTTAGTAGATGGTTTTATTTAATCGAGTTTGTTGCTTGTTTGTTTTTTCTATTGATTTTGCCACGTGGAATGACATTTTATTTTAAGGGTATGAATCACATCTTCATATGTTACGTGTGGATATATTTTAATATCTGGATAACTGCTGCTTTCGTTGCCAGTTCGTCGACGAGTTCGCTACCGGAAATGCCGGTATGGGATAGAATCAACATGAGTTCGATAATTTTGTTGGTAGTGAGATTTATGCTTTAGATGCGTCGGGCGAAGCTGCATTTTATGTGTATGTTGGCTATTGAAGTAATTGCGCTCATCGAGTAGCTTTATATGAGAACTTTCTCTTGGTTTGTGGAGAATGAAATAGATATGGCTTCGAGTATAACAAGAATGTTTGCAGTGTATTTGCTGGAGAAAAGGGTGACTTTTATGGAGAGAATTGTATTCTTTGTTTGTAGTAACGAAATAGGTTTCATTTGTTGATTTGGAAGCATCTGTATAGCAATGATAATAGTTAGTGAATTCGTTGTTTAGTATTTCGTGGAACATATCGATGATCTAACTGTTGGATGTGTCTTTTTTGTTGAATTAGATAACTTTTATATTAGCTTCGTATGATTAGGTTAGAGCGCCTTGGCGAGATTAATGAGATGGTTTCTATAGCATTTATGTCGTTAATATTAAAAAATATTTCAAGAAATGTCGTAAAGCTTAATATAGAATGACTTCATTGGGTGTTTATGATAGAATTTTTAAATGACCTCTAGCACGCGTGTTTGTGGAGTAGACATATTTTTAGTTGCATACTTCGCGATAAAAAAATTTCGTCTGATGTCCAGTGGTAGGCAGTTGGCTTCTCACAATAAACTTTTTACTGGACTTGATGGCAGCGTTTTGTATGGTGTTGAGTATTTTTGGGGTGTTATATTTAGCGAGACTATAAATGGTGAATCCGTAATCTAATATTGATTGTATGAAATAGTTATAGAGGTTTAGGAGTGTTTAACAATCTGCTTCTTATTTAAATGGTTAACAAATTTAATTGTATTCCATTTTTGGATGCAGTTGCTTTCAGTTTTTTGATATTATGTTCTTTCTAGTTTAGTTTGTTATTAAATGTTAAGCCTAGAAGACGGATAATTTTTGTTTTGAGGAGTGTTTATCTTGCATTTTAATCTCTGGGACTTTGGTTTTCTTCTGGTGGTTAAATAAAATCGATTGGCATTTTGAGGGAGAGAACTTGATACCTGTCTCTGTAGACCATTGACTGACGTTGTTAGTTGCTTTTTTATATGAGAAAGCTAGTACTTTTAATGTTTGATCTTGAGCATTATATGCTACAGTCATCGGCGTATAGTATAGATTTGACTGGTGATTTAATATGTTTGCTGACATCATTTATGGCTATAAGAAAAAGTTTTACACTTATCGAAAACCTTTGTGGCAATTTGTTTTCAATTTTAAAAGTTGATGTTAAGGCTTGTCTCACTTTAAGCTAAAATATTTAGCCTGTTAAGAAGCTATTTATGAATTTTATAATGTTGCCTGTGAAATTCCATTTTTGAAGCGTTGAAAGAACCCTGTATTTCCATACTATGTCATATGCTTTCTCAATATCCAAGGATATCATTAATAAGTGGTTATTTTTATGTATGTCGTAGATGTTGGTGTGAATTGTTAAAGGATATATGGTGGATCGATTTTTGTGAAATCCGAATTGATATAGTGAGAGAAGGTTGTGAGTTTCTAAATGCCATATGAATCTGATGTTAATTATGCTCTTGAGTGTTTTGCTCGTTGTGTTTAGGAAGGATATTGGCCTGCAATTGATTTCGAAAGGACTTTTACCAATTTGACTTTTTAAGATCTATAATTAAATCATTCACCTTTATTTTGTATATTTAATACAGTGTAAACAAAATTTAACAGGGAAAGAAAGAAAATTATAAATTATTTTTTAACTGTCAATTTTTAAACGAATATATATTATATACAATGTATAATCATTTGCTGGAAGCGCTATATAACTTTAAAAATATTTTAAAATAATCAATAAATGATAGGTACAGGCTTTCTTCATCATTTCACAACTGTTCTTATCTAAATATTGGGTAATTTTAATCACCCAAGGAGACAAACTTAAAAATATTAGTTTATTTAGGAGAAGAGGATCTCTCCCAAAAGTAGGTACTAAAAATATCACTAGAAGATATTATGAAGTGTAAAAAGAAATAATTTAAGCCATACAATCGATGAATAATTCAAAAATAATATCAAACATTGAAATATCCACAACTTGGTTAATTTATAACATAGAAAATTGGTTTCACCATTAAAATTCATAAAAAAAAAAAAATAAGAGTAAAAATAGTTAACTAAAAACTAAAAAAAAAGTGGGATTGTCATTTAAAAAAAAAAATTGTTATGCACATGCGCGAAATTAAATAGCATAAAAATTGTTTAATTAGTTTAATAAGTTATAAAAAAATTTATTAAACACCCAAAACAAACAGAATTCAAATATATTTAATATTTGTAAAGTTATAGTGTTTCCAACAAACGATTATACACTGTATATCACCAAATATTTGATAAAATAAAAAAAGAAAAATTTTTTTTTGTAAATTATCTAATAGATAATTTTTGTATGGAACTTTTTTTTAATGTTTGTAGTTTTTTGAGATATTCAAAAATAAGCTCACATTTTTTACTTTCATGAGTTTAAAAAACTCCAATCCGATCCATAGGGACTTTTAGTATATTATAAGACATCATTTATTATAACTATAAAAAAAAAATCTTTTTTTTTTCTACCATTCGCAAAAATTTAGTCTCTATTACCTAGCCTATTATACATAAATCAAAAAATAATAATAAAAGATGAGCAAGTCGCAAGTGGGAACCGTTTTGCTATATATTAGGTATAAGGTCATTGTAATAGATGTGAACTTAAATTTTAATTCAATGATATTATATAATTATATATGAAAAATGATTTTGAGGGAAGGTGACCGCCAGCTTAAATAACTAAGTATATTTTATGATATTAAAGTAATTTTACTATTAATATAATACAGTTGGTTAAATTATTTTTTTCCGAAAATATTGATTTTTAAAATACCATTGTGTGTTTTAAATATAATAATATACTTTAAAAGTTTCATATAGGTATCAAAAAATAATATTTTATAGTCAAAAAAATTAATATTATTTAAAAAACAATGAAATTATTATTCTCCGTTTCAATATAAAATTTCGTCCCAATTTAAACTTAAAATATTTTTAAAAAACTACTGTGTTTATATGTTTTGAGATTTTTTAGTTACAATTTAAATAAGTATTTATTTGAAACTTAAAAACTGTAAAAATTTGATTTTGTCAAAAACTGGTTTTTCATTAAAATTTTCATTTTTTCTTAATTTTTATTTTCCCCGATGCTTTTGAAAACTATTGTGAATTTTTAATTTTGACTTTTCAAAAGTACCAACTAGACAAAATTTTCAATCAAAAAATAATCTATATTAAAAATCAAATAATTTTTTCTATTACTAATTATGGTGCATATATACAAGAAAAAAACGTATCATTATAAAATCAATACATTTGTAGCTCTGCTCAGAATCTAAGATTTTTTTGATTTTTTTTATTAGATTTATCAAACTTGGGGTTCTATGATCTATACTCTAATGAGAAAAAAGAGGTTTTAAGAAGATCAATGAATCTACTATTTGGATTATTTTATATAAAAAAAATCAAAATTTGAAAGAATACTTTTTGTTATTAAACTTTGTATCCATATGATAATAGGTTTGGAAGTTATGGTGATTTAAAAATGTTATTAATAATAATCTATCAATATTAATAATTTGTAAAAATGTTCCAAGTTTAATAAATACTAGATCCAATATTACATCTATTTTGTACTTTTGAAAATCATGTTTAAAGACTATTATCCCTGATATAAACATTTTAATAACTGATAGGCTATTCGTTTAAACTTTGAATTAAGTACATCATTTTATTTGACACTTACTAGCATATTTAAGCTTTTTTTTACTGTCATATATGTGTATGTTATTTAAAAATCGATAATATATTCATACGTTTAATCTAAAAAGCGTTAATTTATATCAAAATCAACAAACTAATCAAATAAAGGAATGTCATCAAAAATATTGAATTTTGATTTTTCAAAATATCTTAACAAAAATCTAATTGTATACAATTATATGCTGCAATATTTTTATAGCTAAATCAACTATACAATTTGAAATTCTGCATCAGAAGTAATAATTTGTAATTGTCACCAAGCCGAATACTTGAACGTGATTTATAGTTGTTAAACCAATAAACTATATATTTTATAAACGAATGCTTACTGGTTAGACACAGTAATATTAGTACAGTGAAACCTCTAAATACCAGACACTCTCAGTCGCCTTAATTTTGTCCGTTATTTAGAGATGTCCGCACTTTGAGGAGGAGGGCCCCCCCCTCTTGTTAATTTACCTCCCCCCCACCGGTAAATTCTTGAAAATAACTCTGAGAAATTAATAACTACATACGTACAACATTTATTATTTATATAATATTTATAATATAATGATATGTATGTTTGTATTATTTTAATGCAAATATTAATTGTATATATTATTATTTAAAATTATGATATTATTATGTATGTAAAAATTAGTAAAAATGTAAATAAAAGTAATTTTATAAAAAAAATTGACATTTATTGAAAAAATCAATTACTTTAGCTTGTTTAAGACCTTGTTGTATAGTAATTTAACACCAACACCCATATTTGTATTACATGCTGGAAATTTAAGAATCTCAATTTTTTCTTTCAAACTTAATCTTTTTCGTTTATTAGCCATTGCATGCTACAATACGTTCACGAATACATTCGTATATAATGGAATTACAAGCACATGTAAATACGAGTAGGATAATTTCACAGAACATAAATTAGTTAAATGTTTTCATGGACGCAATAATGGACGGATAAAATAAACTATAATTGTATAATAATGTATAGTAGTAAGATTAGATTAGATAGATAGATGGATATTTATTAAGGTATTTCACGATTATTCAATATTTACGATAAAAATTGTCAAAATTAAAATTAAATTGCCATAAAAATGTCCGTTATTTAGAGGTTTTCCTATATAAAAGTAGTGAAAATGTCCTCGTACCCATAAAAACGTCTGCTATTCGGAGGTGTCCGCTATTTAGAGGTGTTTGTTAAGGGAGGTTTCACTGTATTATTATTACCACTTTCTGTTACTTTGCCGTGTGAATATCACAGAGAGAATATGGAATATAGATACTATATAATTCGTAAATTAAATGTTTTCATTTATATTTAATTCAGATGTTTTGTAAACTATAAAACTGATAATGATTTAGACGTGCTTGTTTTTCAAATAAATATGATACCATCCCGCACCTCCGGATACTATATAGCAATCTGCTTCAAGACCATTTTGGAAGTACTTTGTACACGCCTCGAACAACGTTTAGTTTACTTAAATGTATGTAGAAGTTTTACCATACACGCATAGATGTTATGATTTCCGTTTATGTTATTTTACTTAAGTACAAAAAAAAAAAATAAATTGTGAGTTGTATAGTTATTGTTATTGTAAATAACGTGTGTTGTGTGACTTAATAATTACATATCTATCGACGATAATAAGTGTGTCAACATGAATATTATATCATCTTACATATTCTAACATCAATAAAACTTGAAAATTGTTTGTCAATTTAGTGACCCAATTATGTGTATCAAATTTTTCGTTTAAGAGTTAAAAAGAAATAACCATCGTCGTCCAATGTTTTACGAAATTAGTGACTTAATATAAAACGCCATAATCATAAGTCATATAATATTTTATTTATAAATATTATTAGTATTCTTAATATTAATTATTATTATTATATTGTGAATAAATTCTATAAAAACCAAAATGCTACTAAATAATTTGCTTTATTTCAACAATTACATTTATACCTATTGAAATAAATAGTGTTAAATATGCTCGTAAATAGTCTTAAAATATAATAAGATATGAATATGAATATTGCCGTAAAGTGATATATTGATAACTGCAGGCTACTCAATATATTAACGACAATGTTCACTTAAATAGTTTAATACAATTTCAAAATATTGTTAATACGTAGGTTTTAAAGTGTTGGTTTAAATTTTAAACTTAGGTGGTTGTCAGGAGGATGGGGGTCAAACCCTGTAAATCTCTCCCGCTGTTTATATACGCCTCTGAACGCCTTTAGTCTTACGTATAAATATTTTTTCGAATATTGTAAAACGCTCAACAAAAAATTAGCCGCGTAGGTTTAATATAATAATATATGTTTTGTAATGTAAGTATTATTTGACATTTTATGCGGATTCACTGCATTAGGCACAGACATTTTTTGAATTCATATTACAAGCATTTACTTTTTCAGACGATTTGCGTTGACAGCTGATGAAATTTATTATTATCTGAGTGATAAATTATGTGCTCCTCCATTTGTAATAAAACATAATATAAATACGCTATTAATTACACGTTTTGTGAAAAAAATAAAAATGACACCGTGGAAATAACGGTGAATAAAAACTTGATTGACTGATTGACGCTACGACTACCGCAATAATAATACTGCCGAGGCACTATGAACAACTGTAACAACTTAATTACAACGTTACATTATCGTTTTGCATTTCATGTGAAATATCGTGTTTCGCATGGCCTCTGCGACGAGTGCCAATGCGTGAGACCACGATTTCAATTCTTTTTCCGGACGGTTTTTAATGTTAATTGTTGGATGATTGCCAATCACAATAAAACAGTACATTTAGCATTTAGGTGCCTATTTTAATACACGGGTAAAGATTGTGCAGTTATACCCAGTGGTTAAAGTGGGAAAAACCGTAGAGGGGATTATCGATTCTAAAAAAAATTATAAGCGTCTCGGTCCATTTACATAATATCATATTTTAATCATAAATACCTATTTTTGTTGTTATTAAATAACTATGTTAATTTATTTTTATTTTTTTCGACGTTTTTTAAAACTATTGGGACCGGTCCAATGTGTGATCTACCGATAACAGATACCTATATTTTACACTATAGTGCTTACTATAGATACGATATGGATTTTACGTCTAAAATATCATTTAAACATTCGGTTACCATTTAGCATTTGTTCGTGTCATTTCGTTTGTTGGTGAATTTTTTCCATTTTTTTCACGAGTGTGTATAATATTTTTGAATTTAGTTCATTTAGTTTTGTACCGATTTAAAATGAAATCTACTACAGCAATGGGATATTTATACAGAAATATAATTGTTGATGAAAACTTAAATATTTGATGATTTTTTATCAGATTTAAAAAATACTTTTGCAGTACGATTATAAGAAGCAATCAGTAGTATTAGACCAGCCATTTATCGGTAGATCACACATTGGACCGGTACCAAACTATTGAATAAATAATAAACACTTTTAAATAACGAGGGTTATTTTACTAATTTCTAATTTATCTATAAATAATCGCATAGTCCAAATATCCCAGTAATTGCGTGTTACAATTTCTATGTAATATTACAAATGACAGTCGCATAGAATTCTATTTGTGACATCGCTAAGTTTGAAATGAATATAAAATTATACATTTTATTTTGAATTGTCTATTTTTATAAATGATCCAAAATGTAAAAATTGTTAACTTGTAGTAAAACTATTATATTAGGTACATACAATACCTATATATTCAACGGATTCTAAAACTTTTCTGTTGATGATTGAGTTAGCTAATAGAACTATTTTACTCTAACCAACGATCACGCTTTGTTAATATGTTTTACAGTTTCAGTTTAAATAAGTATTGAAAATTAAAATGCTTTTTTCGATCTGATTTTTTATTAAAACTGCACAGCTAACAGTTGGTATACACATTTTCAACAGATTGGATTTGGTTTCGATACGTTACTTTTTACTCGATTAGCAACAGTAACCGAAATCAACTAAATCTATGCGTATAGCCAACTAATATAATATTATAACATATTGTTGCTATATATATATATATAGGACAAATAATTCACACCTTCAGAGTGATATTTACTTGAACGCAATCGTTAAATAAATCTGTTCAGTCGGAAATTCCCGTCATTTAATGCTGTGAAAATGTTTTATATCACGATACCACATTGTACAACGTTGTATGATGATAATATAAACGTTGTCCCATTTGTCCACTAAGCGGCCTCGCTCTAAAAAAAAATGTCTATGACGTCTCGAAACATCTGTGTAAAATGTTATTCAATGATAAATATCCATTTACATTATACAATATACGTATATGTATATGATGTTAAATAAACCAAAAATATTCGTGTCGGAATCGAGCACTGAGTATGTACGAATTATGTAGCTGCAAACGACATATTATTAAGACTAATCGATATAGCAACACACGGTGCCAGTCGCCAGTGCAAACGCAGTAATTTATAGAATATTTATAGATTAAGAGGTACCCTATCTGAAAATCCGCTCAATTATAATAAACAGCACCAACTTTAATGCAACGAAATTGTATTTAGTAAATAACGCGTCATTTGACAGTGTTGCGCAACGCATTTAAGTAAAATTATAATGATTATATCAAAGTTTACTAGATACCTACGACCTTCCCATAGTGGAAAGTCGATTACTATTTTTTTTTTTTTTTTTTAGATGGGTAGAAGTACTTTTAATTGAAATTATTAGGATTGTATTTTTATTAATATTTACATAATATTATACTTTTTTAGGTGTTTTGTTACAAATAATTGTACATATTTATTGTTGGTGCTTGCAGAATACTATTTACAGCTACGACGGTGTTTTGGGTGTTCAAACACCTCTTCGAAATGTTTGGTGTGGTTATGGATTATAACTACCTACTATAATTTTAAATTATAATTTTCGAAATCTGATTTTTAAAAAGTAAAAACAGCCTCTGCAACTTTTTCTAGCATACACCATCTCCATATTGACGCATTTTCAACGTACTCCGCGAGAAGCATGCTTGTAAGAATAGCATGTATCTGATGAATATGTACAATAAAAGAAACTAACTTACTCTGGCCACTCTTGAGCCTTAAATCCTCTTTTATTCAATTTTTAATCAAATAATGATGCCATAGGTTATAAGTTTACAACTACAATATTATCATTCTACAGACCGAAATAACACAAAATATAGTGTCTGGAGAGTAGAGACAACTATGATAGATGAAAACTGTTACTAGTTACTACTCTTTATAAATCCCAATTTTTTTAAAATTTTTTAAATTGTTATTATGTTTTATTAATTTTTAATCGTGGATCGAGATTTTAAAACGAAACAATATAATTACCTCTTTTTTTTTTCTTTAATAAATAAGTTATTCAAAATCTGAAATTTGGATTTTTTAAATATACCTACTTTAATACCATATTTCTGAATTCTTGAGATTTTTTTTTTTATTATTTAAGGAATATCTTGTGTGTCCCTCTTTTTACCGTAAATTATTTCGTAAATAATTTTTCTGGAAATGTTGATGTACCTATCTAATAAATTCAAAATTCGAACGAGTAGTTTTTCAGTTATTAAAATATTTATTGTTTATATTAAAGGTAGATAACAGTACATGAAAAAAAATGGTTTTATAAAAATATAAACTATAATATATAGTATTATTGATCTATTATTTATTATACTTGGACCATTTTTATAAAATTAAAAAAAAAACGCCTGTTCTTCCTTAATTTGTTTTTTGTTTTTCTCGACGCGTTTGAAAACTATTGGGAATTTTTTACTTTTGACCACTCAAAGTACCAACTACTACCTACTACTAGAAAAGATTCTGATAAAGAATATCGAAGTTAATATCCCAAAAGGTGATATGACAAATTCGAAATAAAAAAAAAAAAAAAACACCAATGCAAAATCAATACATTTATCGCTCCGCTCAGAACCTAAAATAAAATTATATCGGCAATTATTTGCATTTGTACTTGAACGTTTTTCTAAAAAGTATTTGAAAACAATTCAAATACTTTTTACATTCGTTTACTAGCTATCAATATCTCTATATAGTCTATTAAAAAAAATAATCTTAAAAGTGTTTAAACAAGAATGTTCAGTAGATACGCATCGTAGTCGGTATATAAAGTGTTCCTATATATAAACCAATCCATCATCACGGTTTAATGACGATATCATTATAACATGTTCGTGAAGTATATAAAAAATAAACAAAAAAACGAATACAGTTTTCAAGTGTTAGTGTATAGGTGAGTGGCAGATAGGTAGACAAGCATTATTATTATCATCATTACTGTACAGTGTAATAATAATAAATAAGTGAATACGGAAGATGTTGTATAGCGTACAAAGTACGAACTGGCGTATAAATTGGGCAAACGTCCCACACGTTTCACTATTTGTGCTCTGCAGACGTATAAGTACCACCGCTACCACGGTATAATGGTACGTGGTTTATTTTCGTTCGTAGTACCGATCGATTAATGGCGGTTAGACTTTATAACGACAGTGGGCTTATAGTTTATATATGACCATAATTTTACCACTCCAAAAGGGGGACACTTTCTAAGATTTTTAAGAATTACCAATCGATGCTTATTGGATAAAAATTTAAACTATTAAACGTTTAAATAGGTAGGTACCACTAAGTCCTACGTTAAATAGTTTTATTATCTTATGTAGGTACCTGATATTAATATTTAGTAAAATAACATCTGAGTACCACTTTTTATTAAACCTATTGTACATGACATATACCCACACGGCAAAAATTTCAAAAAATGAATTAAAAATATTTGATACAAACAATGTAATAAAACAATATTTGCAAAATAGTATTTTCCAAATAACTTTCTTTTAATATCGTGATTATAATTTATATTAACATTTTTAAATTGATGTGTGGGATATTTTGATCAGGATTATCGTGATAAAGATTACTTATACAACTATATTATATTATAAAATTATTTATAATTTATAATTGATAATTAAATAATGATGGTATAGTGGTCGCAACGATGTCAAATTTACGACCAAAACCAAAGACAATAAAAAATGTATGATGGGACAAAATCGAAGCTAAATATTAAAAAGTGGTCTCAAAAATGGGATAACAAAACTAATATGAGATGTCAGTTCTGTAACGTGATACCTATAAATAACATTGCATTATTCGAGACTTGAGAAGTCTGAAGATTCCGAATAATGGATTCATAGTATAGATACCTACCTTAACAGTACTTGAAGTGAATCAAAATAAGTGGAGGAATAGCGCTATTCCAGTCAATTATCCTACATTTTTCGTTTTCATAAACTTCAGTACCAGCTGTATAATTGGTCCGTTTTATATCTATCTCAGACCTCAGTCATTATATATATATATATAAATAATGATTAATGTTTAATGATTAGTAATTAGTGATTACCTATTACATTATTGTAGGTATTGTGAAATTATATCTTTAACGACTTAGTGAAGTCTTAGTACATTTTAGAAAATATTATTCACAGATATTTTTAATCGATTATAAGAGCTACAAATTATAAAAATTAATCAAAAATTAAGACGGGGAATGGAAAATCACTACTAAAAGAAGTGAAGGGGTGGCATTCCACACCAATTCGACAACGCACTTAACTATGTATAATTTGTAAATAACAAATTAGTAGAAAAAACAATACTTATACAAAAACCGAACGACAGTTTCTGACTTATACTTACCATGATGACAACATAGATTTTGGGATCGAATACAATCAGTGTTTGGAAAGTTCGCTTGAAAATTGAATTCATTCAAGCACATTTTTTTTTAAAAGAAACGAGTTCGAGTTAATTAATTTTATTATTAGTAATACAGTTAATTGAATTAATTTTTGCTGAAAATATTGCATTTTAAAATGTCATTGTGTGTGCATAAAATATAATAATATACTTTAAAAGTTTCAATTACCCACGGGTAATATTTTTAAATGACAACAAAATAACCTGAATCGTTATTCTTCTTTAAAATATCTAATTCCTTTCAAATTTAAACTTAAAATATCTATAAAAATCAGCCATATTAATGTATTTTTAGATTTTTTAGTTACATTATAAATACTATTTACGAGAAACCTTGTTTTAGATTTCTAATCCTTGGCTATAAAAATTAAACATTTTATAATTTTTTAACTACAAAATGATTTTCAAATTTTTATGGTTTATCATTTATTAATTTAATATTTTAACTTAAAATACTTTAAAAAAATATTATACGTATATTAAAGTTAATATTTTAATATTTTTACCTTTAATATTTTTAACCTGCTAAGAAATTGTTTTATGAATTTCTTACTCAAAATAATTTGTGATTTTGACGAATTTTGTCAAAACTAACTTCGGGCGCTCATAAAAAATTATTGTGAATTTACCCTCTATTTTTTTTTTTTTTTTTTTTTTTGTT